>MU225019.1:123545-136288 GCA_018584345.1 Thuja plicata | reverse complement strand
TCAAAAACACACATGCCATCAATCCAAGGCTCATGGATCATACCATCCCATATTCTACTACATGCTAGACAATACATTAGATAAGAAGACATATAAAAGCTACAGCCAGTAAGCTTGGAACTATTCAGTTGTTCCCTCATAGATTCTACAATTAATTCTTCCCAACCCAACTTGTGTTTGCCCTCTATAATAATTTCTACATAACATAACAGCCAGTCAGAAAATAAGGAAGCCTCAGGTGACCCTCTGACTCTATATAGCATTACCATAATATCACTAATGTATGGACACACATGATTTCTACTTAGCTTTTTGGGTAAGCGAGAACCTCCCCTTTGGGCATTTAGTAACTAGTGTTTTGCTATTGCAGTTCAGTTTGCGTCAGCATTTGGCTTAAATTTAAGAAGAGATTGGGCGAGAGAGAAAGCAGAAAAGGTCCGCTCTTGGATTTGGAAAGATGAAGAAACAATTCCTTTGTTTACAACCATTAATACCTCACCACTCCTTTTAAGAATTGATTTGGTTCACTGATCATAATGTCTGATACACACATGAATAAGGTTTGGACATACCGCTGCAGGAGGGAAACAAGCAACTACACATAACCCACTACTTAAAATTTGCATAGAAGGAACATTTTCCTTGAGAGATGTAGTAAGTCTATCAACTATTCCCTCAACATCATATCCCTCTGAATCTATTTCTGTTACAGTAGGATTTTCGTAGACCAAACTAGACACATTCCCAAAGAAATGAAATGTTGACTTCATTTTCACAAGAATAGACTGCAAATTGCAACAGAAACTCCTGTAAAATTCATAATCTCATAAATTTAAACACTGGAGGAGTTACAACCTGACTTACCTTAATCTCTGAGGAAAATTCTACAACCAGAGCTCCAAAAACCCTTACCTCCACTCTTTGCGCATAAAGACAATGACAGTTTTTCAAAAGAAAAATGAACACCAAGAAGGGCTTTAAAAGAAACAACATGAATGAGTAATTAATTTCTCATAATTAAGGCAATAAAATCTCAAAGAGAGAAGTGATCATTCCCACACGCGATCATTTACTGCCACTTTGCACAAACTTTTATGTCACACAAATTCCTCATTAATTCGACAGCTCAGACATGACTTAACTGCTGCCAATATATCTCTTCATTAAAAGCCTTACCCGAAAGGGGTCCACATCTGAAAAGATGGTAGTTGTCCTTGGTTTATGCCACATGTCACTTTTTAAGATCCTTGAACACTCTTGAACACTCTTGAACTAAGTTCAAGGCTATTCATATGTGTTCACCATTGTTCAGGCCTGTTTTATATCCCGCCTACATTCTTGCATAAAGAGTCACATGCTTAATCAATAAACTTCCACCTTTGATCAACCAAAAGTTCTATAGCTTGTGATCATGAAACACCTCTTTTAGAAAAAATGCTATTCACCTACTACTGCTTCATAAAAATATGAGCAAGCTTGAACACCCTTGAACACTCTTGAACCAAGTTCGAGACTGTTCAAGGTTGTTCAGACCTGTTCAAACCTGTTCAAAAGACACGTTAGCCAAAGATTTTTCTCTTGTTAACAAGAAAAGGTGAAATACAGGGGGGATCCTTTCGCTGGGATTTTAAACATGAGGGCTTAAGTAGCTTGAGATCCACAAAAATAACAAGGCGACTCTAAAATGGACAAAAGGTCAAAGATCAAGATTTGAACTAACATATACTTAAAAAGGAATTGAATAGTTATTTAATTGATTGAATGGATTATCCTCATAAAGAATTCCATAATTCTATATGAAAGGTCACTCATGTGGCAATAATCCATCCTTTTTATTAAATAATTCATGCTTTTTTATCTCAATCTCAATTCTTGGAAATGAAGAAGCAACCGTTTCTTTTCAAGAAACTCTTCACCCTCTTTCCATGGTTTTCTATAAATTGTACCCCTTTTTATTCATTAGGGAGGATGATTTTTGAGAGCACCAAATCTATAGTGAAATTTGCATTGATTATTTCATGCTTTTGAGCTTAATTGCATAATTAGATTAATTTCAATTTGGATTGATGATATGTTGATTTTTAATGCAATTCATTTACATATCTAACATCTCAATTTCATCTTTGAAGCTTTCTAGTTTAAATGCAATTTCATTTCTAGTTTAATAGCATTTCAAGCTTTCATAGATTAAGAGCATTTCAATTCTAGATTAAGAGCAATTTCAATTTCATTGATTAATTACAATTTGATTTCATAGATTAATTGCATTCCATTTCATAGATTAATGGCAATTTCATTACTTCTCATGCTTTAGAAATCCTCCTTTTTAGCAATGGTCAGGTTGTTGGCTCTCGTTCTGAGAGTAAATTCGACATCCAAAACTAATTAGAAGGCAAAAAGTCGCTTCAATCAAATTTGCAAGATGAACAATTCATGTTTGTCTTTGTGAATTGAACGATTCTGTAAGGACTATGTTGAGTTTGTGCCTGATTTAGAGGTCACATTTAAGCACACACAACTAGGAAAAAGGAAAGAAGGCTCGTTACTTGGTTGAAAACAAAGCTGAAAATTCTAGTACTAATTCTGATGAAGATAATGAGGTAGTATTTTTTGCTATGAAGGATGACTCAGACTAAGAAGAAAGGTATGTTGAAACAACAATTATATCTAAATTTAGAAAAAATGATGTATAGATTATTGATAGTGGTTGTACTCTTCACATGAATGGAGATAAAGAAAAGTTTGAAACCTTTGAATATTATAATGGTGGATCAGTTAAGATGGGTAATGGCTCACCTTGCCCAGTTGGAGGAAATGGAACCATCATGTTGAATAATCTGACCAGATGTGAAAATGCATATTGGGCAAAAGGACTTAACTATAATCTGTTGAGTGTTTCATAGTTGAAAAAAATAGGACACCGAGTTTCATTTGAAAACAAAAAGGAAATGATCTATAATGTAATAGGAAATTTGATCGGTATTGGTGAACAAACAAAAGGTAATCTATTCTATCTTGATAATATTGAGACCACTTGTTTATTGGCTAGAAATGAAGACATTTGGTTGTGGCATAAAAGGTTATGTCATGTGAATTTTGACAACATGGTTAAGATAAGTAAGAAAATAAAAGTGAGAGGCTTACTGATTATTTTAAAGCCTGACCATGTTATGTGCAAGAATTGTCAAATATGAAAAATGACAAAGTCTAGTTTCAAGAGAAAAACCTACACATCTAATGCTATTGTGGAGTTAGTCCATACTGACTTATGTGGACCATTGAGAAAAAAGAGATATTATGGTGATAGATACTTTATTAAATTTTTTGATGAATATGCTAGGATGATGACTATCATGTTCTTAAAAGAGAAATCTGAAGCATTCAAGATGTTCAAATGGTATAAAGCTAAAGTTGAAAAACAAAGTGGAAAATAAATGAAATGTTTATGATCAGATAGAGGAGGAGAATTTATTTTTGATGAATTCACTAACTTTTGTAATGAGCACACGATTGCAAGATAGGTCTCTACACTGAGAACACCACAAAAAAATGGGATTGCTGAAAGGAGGAATAGATCAATTGTTGATTGTGCCAGAACATTGATGATTGAAAAAGGCATCACACAAAAATTCTAGAGATAAGTTGTAAGTACTATTGTCTATACACTGAATCGAGTTCATTTGAAGAAAGACACAAATAAGACACCTTATGAGCTATGGTATGGATACACACCAAATGTGAGTTACTTTAGAATTTTTGGAAGTCAATGTTATATACTAAAAGATGATAGAAATGGGAAGCTTGACTCTAAAAGTGATGAAAGAATATTTCTAAGATATTCTACTAAAAGCAAAGCTTATAAATATCTGAACAAATATTCTAACAAAATCATTGAGAGCGCAAATGTTAAAGTGGATGAATTTGCTGAGAAAAATGATGAGAAAAGTAGAAAGGAAATTGAAGATTACAACATATTTGTCTACATAGAAGAACTTGACATCTTTCCTGAGTGATAGAACAATACAACCGAGCAATAGGCTGCAAACATCGAGCATCATGAAAATACTCACAATGCTGAACCAAGTGATGAAGATCAAAATGAAGAACAAATATCTGAACCTATACTTGCTAAATATGTCAGAAGACACCATCCATAGGACTAAATCATTGGGGACAAAAGAGAAGGAATGAGAACAAGAATTAAGTCACTTAACAATAGATGTTTGATTTGTGATTTTGATCCTAAATATGTTAATGTTGAACTTAAGAATTAAGAATGGGTTAGTGAAATGAATGAAGAGATTGAATAGATTGAGAAGAATAAAACATGAACATTAGTACCTAGACTGAGTGACAAAAATGTCATTGTCACCAAATGGATTTTTAGAAACAAACTTAATGAGAATGGAGAAGTCAGAAGGAACAAAGCAAGACTGGTATGCAAAGGGTATGCACAAGAAGAAGGTATTGAATATGGAGAAATATTTACACCCATTGATAGACTACAAGGAGTAAGAATTATACTTTCTTATGTTGATTTCAAAGGATTCAAAGTATACCAAATGGATGTTAAATCTCATTTCTGAATGGAATACTAGAAGATGAGGTATATATAGAACAAATGAAAGGGTTTGTTGATCCTAACAAGAGGAACATGGTTTTTAAACTACACAAAGCCTTGTATGGATTGAAACAAGCACTAAGAGCATGGTATGAAAAACTTCACTCTTATCTCATTAGTATTGATTTTGTTAGAACAAGTGACAACAATAATCTATATTTGAAAGGAGATACTGATGATAAGACTTTGATTGCTAAGATATTTGTTGATGATATCATATTGGAGCTAATGATATGCTATGCAAGTCATTTTTTGATGAAATGAGCAAAGAATTTGAAATGTCAATGTTTGGAGAGATCAAATTTTTTCTTGGTCTACAAATTCTACAACAGGATGAAGGCATCTACATCACACAATCAAAATACATAAAAGAAGATCTAAATATATTCAAGATGGAGGAATTCAAACTAGTTGGAATACCTATGGAAACTAGATGCAAATTGACAAAGGAAGACAAGACAACCAAGGTAAATCAAACCTTATACAAATCTATGATTGGAAAACTAATCTATGTTGTACACACTAGACCTGATATAACACATGCAATTGGTATAGTTGCAAGATTCTCTGCTAACCCTAAGGAATCACACATGACTACTGTTACAAGAATTTTGAGATATCTGAAGAATACTGAAGACTATGGTTTGTGGTACAATAAAGAAGGCAAATTTGAGCTACAAATTTATACTGATCTTGATTGGGCTGGAAACATGGATGATAGAAAGAGCACTACAAGAGGAGAATTCTTTATGGGTGACAGACTTGTCACATGGATAAGTAAAAAGAAATGATGTATATCTCATTCAACTACAGAAGCATAATATGTAGTTGTTGCTGCAAATCGCTCTAACATTGCATGGATCAAGCAATTGCTAAAAGGTATGAATGAGGAAATTATTGACCCAATCATTATCTATTGTGATAATACAAGTGCTATAAACATTTCAAAGAACCCTGTGATGCATGCTAAGAAAAAGCACATATCTATTAAGTACCATTACTTGAGGGAACAAGTACAAGAGAAACATGTGTACTGGAATATGTACAATCCAAAGAGAAACTAGCAGACATATTCACAAAACCATTTCCAAAGGATACATTTAAATACCTAAGGAATAGACTAGGGGTTCATCCCTTGTCTAATGGTCACTAAGCTAACTTGGAGGTTGCATCAGCCTACACATTATAAGAAGATTAATCATGTCCATGCAAGTTGACATATGGACTACAATGACATATCAGTACATTGAAGGTACTTATCTAAACCACACACCAGAGATATTTTTGGCTACTACAGAGCTGCATATTTTTTTTTGAAATTTATGTCAAAGGGAGAGAAATATTCAATTAAATATCCATCAGGGAGAAGAACATATAAATGGAGAGAAAGAGTCAATGAAATGTCCATCAGGGAGAAGTGATGGAAGTGCTCCAAGGTTTGCTTGCACTTGCTCAACTTAGGACTCCGCTTGTCCTAGTCTACTTAGGATTCCTATTTCTCTCCTAGAACCCTAATAGTCTCAAGTTTCCACCCTAAGACTATCCTAACTCCACTCTAAGAGTTAGTTCTCTTGTGCTTAACCTTGAAGGATTTCCAACATTGAAAATTGCTCTTGTCACTATGCTCTCTTGGATGATTCCAAGTTCAAACTTCTCAAAACTTGTTCACCAATGCTACAAGGGATATGTTAGTCACTAAACCATCCTTTTGGAATCCAACCCATCCCATTTGAATAGGTCTTCAAACTCAAATCAATCAAGTTCCAAATTCACGATACTTTTGATCCTATTAGGCCTAGTAGCCCAATTAGCCCTATCTAGAGGGTTTTTTCTAGATTCTCTCTCAAAAAGCTCAAACAACCCTAAAAAAAACTTAGGGTTTAGACACCCTTTTAAAAGACATTAGATATTTTCAAGGTTTTATCTCCCTAAGTCCTTCGTACACTATTGTCCTGAAATATAGGTCAAATAGGGCTATTTTCATGCATTAGTTGCAGTCATCTGATTTCTCTCTAGAAATATATCTAGATGGATAGGTAAGGAACTCAGCTTGTAGATAGGGTTCTAATAGAACCTGATGCTTCTAAACATGCAATTTTTTTTATTCTCCCAACCATTTCCTTGCAATGGCACTCAATTCTTTCACTGTTACATACCTAGCCGGACATGCATTTCTCACCTAGGGCATAACTTTAAAAATAGATTCTCGACTCCTTAGACATCCTACTTGCATATGTAAACTATAAAGAGGCTCCCCTAACTCATTCTAAAGGAATTATATTTTTACATTAGTATACTTAAGGAAAAACATGATCTGCACTATCGGTTTACTCCATACCGACAGATAGGGCACAACACCACCTAACATTAAGGTTACCCGATAAACACTATTAAGTGTTATCCGATAAAAAAAAGGTTAAAAGAAACCCAAAGAGTAACAAAAGTGCAACCCAACGAAACAACACAGTGAGGAATCTGATAGACAAAAGGAACCCGATGAACAGTTCAGACAAAGGAACAACGACAGACTTCAAGTTCAACCCGACGACCAAGAACCGACGGTCAATTACATCCCGCAAAAAGTGGATCTGACTTTCCACGTTAGATAAATCACTGAAGTTGTATTTATACCTTCTTGATTTACTTTTAATCTATTATGTGCAGAGGAAGCAATGTATTTATTATTTTTTTAATTAGTTTTACTTATTTAAAACATGCAAACTAAAGATCAAGGTCAAGTTGTAAACCTTGGATCTAAGAGTTAACATTGTAATGTGTGATTCCAAGATAGGTCAAATACTTGTATAAATAGGTGCTCAATCCATTGAGAATATGTTGCTGTTCAAAAAAGATAGTAGCCATGGAGAGAAACTAGAGACCAGACAAGAGAATTCATACAGAAGGACAAAAATAGAATCAAGTCAGTTTCATGAATAGAACAGAGGCTACCGAAAAGCAGAGAAAAGGTATTCATCAATCACTTAAGGTGATATTATAATTCTAAGAGCTTTAATGGATCTTTAATCAGAAATTATATATTGTATGTAGTCAGGTCAAAATTTATACTCATTCTAACAAGTGTAGTACACTAATGAAATCATTTCAAGAAAGGTGGGCTTAACCATCCTATTGTAAAATCTTGTAACTGAGTGCACACTTAAATCAGTGTTGCTAAAGCTCTTAATAGAGTAGATCTTAACAGGTCTCCATCTTAATACTCCTAACAGGGTAGATCATCAAAAGTGATCAAATTGTAAGCCTTAACCGACTCCCTTTCATTCTGCAGATAGGGAAGTTTTGTGGGTGCTATCCCCACTGCAGTTTTTACTTCCTAACAGGAGTTTTCTATGATACCGTATCTTGTGTTATGTGTTTATCATTTTCATGAATGTTTCTATGAATGCTGCAAACCATTAAAGCTTATGAATGAATAATACATACATAAGAAAGAACAATCGTAATGGTCGGTAATACAGTAATGTATGATTACTAATGATGAATTAAGAAAGGTGTTAAAAGTTTTAGAGGTACTGATTCACCCCTCCCCTCTCAGTACTACTTCCCATTAATTCCAACAATTGGTATCAGAGCTAAGTCTCTTCTTGGAAAGCTTAAAGGTTTGAGAGGAAAGATCATACAATGGAGAAGTACACACTTGATAAGAACATTGAGAAAAAAAATCTTGAGATATAGATGTTCTATGAATAGTATAAAGAAGCTAGAATCAAGATGAGAGAGCCACTAGATGAGAGAAAAGGCATGGCTACCCAGAACAATGAAAAAGATTATCAAGAAGAAGAGATTCTAGATTTCTTTAAATCTTCAGGATCAAATACAATTAATATATCAGATAAATTAGAATAGAATATCACAAATCTAAAGGAGATCAATCAACATCTGACTAAGCAAATAAAGATGTTGCAAATCAGTCAAGAGAGCCAGATGGTAAGAATGATTGATGTGATGAGTTATGCTAGACAAACTAAAATATAAAGAACACTTGCTATTGATGACATAAGGAAGATTATAGAAAAAATACAAGAAAAGGAATTGGAAATTTAAAGACATGCTAAGCATCGCCATGATCTCCCAAATTAGATTATTCTTATGAGTCAAGAAGCAAATAGAATAAATGTGGAACTCATTGAGAGAATACAGATTATTGGTGAACTAAGAGAAGAAAATGAAAAGCTAAAACATGAGGTTAGAATTCAGCAACAACATAATCAGATTATCAGAAAGGATGAAGAGAGAAATAAAAGAATGGATGACTTTCTTGAAGGACAATGAAGAGTCAACAACAACAATGGTATAGGCTTTACCGAAAATGTAGAATCATCCAATCAAGCAAACTCAAAGAATGTCTATAAAAATCTAGGACCAAGAAAGCTAACATGCAAACACTATGGAAAGAAAGGGCACACATCAAATGTATGCCGAGGTAAAATGAAAGCTATTCCTAAATCTACACCTACATTCATTGGATTTTGTTATAAATGTAACAAGAAAGGACATAAGGCTTATGAATGCAAGAGTAAGATAGAACAACCAAAGAAGGAAACCTACATGGAAAAATATTGTCCTACATACAAGATGAATGGGCACACATCTGAAGAATGCTGGAAAAGGAAAAGCAAGCATGGAAGCCTAAAGGTCAAAAGATTCCTTATCAACCAAAGAGAATAGGTAATCAATATACATGGGATTACAAT
This sequence comes from Thuja plicata, assembly GCA_018584345.1. Lineage (NCBI taxonomy): Eukaryota > Viridiplantae > Streptophyta > Pinopsida > Cupressales > Cupressaceae > Thuja > Thuja plicata. Next base: position 126,955 of record MU225019.1, on the reverse strand, counting down.
ACATGGACAAACTATACAACATGTAGTAGATATGGTCAAATTGCTGCAAATTTCATGAGAGCATGGACCAAAAGGTCTAGAGGCTAGTCAAACCCTAGAATGGCATGCTTGCACTGTCATAAATTTGGTCACCTCAAGAAAGATTGCAAGGACCGATTGACTGAAACAAGAACATATCCCAATGGAAACACCATTGAAGATATCCGGAGGGGAAGAGACAAAATGTGGATAAAAGCTTCAAGCAATGATGAAGCTGGGCCAAGAAATTAAAATGATGACACCCCATCCAATGGATCCGGTGACATCACCACCAACACTTAAGCTAAACAAGTAAGTATGGAATTGCACTATTCCAAGTCATGTTTTGCATCAGTTCCATTATAAAATTGATAGAAATTCAAAATTTGCATGAATAAAGATGTATATTATGTTACTTGTTACAATTATGATAAATCAACCCCGTCGATATATGCATACTGAAAATCATCGATGAATAAAGAAGATAAGTTGTTCTACACTTATTAGAGATTGTTGGTCAACACACAAAGTGACTAAGTTGCCAATATAACCCGACAACCATTGGTAAGAAAGAAAAGTTAAAAGTTGTCACTATAGAATATCGATATCTGTCGGTACAAGCAACATTGTTAAACAACTATCCCAGGAAAATCAAATTCACCGATGATTATTTGTAGAGTCTTCCAAACAAAAGCCATCTTTATGTCCCGACGAGTCATTGAGAATTTATTACAAAGACTTAGGGAAAAAAGTCTATAAAAGGTCAATGGGACAACTTCATTTTTCACCTGCGATTTGAAGAGAAAGCAGAGTGAAAGACAGAGCGATAAAAGAGAAGAAAGTAGAGCATCCTCAGATCAATCTAAGCACACAAAAAACACATCTTTCACCACCATTGCAAATTGAAGTAAGTATCAAAGGAACCAAAAGATCTTTGTCATCATTTTTCAAGAAAGCCCTAAATTTCCAGAATACCCAAAAAACTTGAAAAAAGATGGCAACCACCTCAAGAACTGCTAAAATCAAGAATGATAAGAGGAATGTGGTTAAGCTGATCAATAAAAATACATGTGTAGAGCCCAAGTATAAGATCTACTTGTAAATTACATCAAAACCTAATTAAACCGATGCATTTTCAAAAATCTCACCTAGGGTTTTGCTCATAGAAGATGTTAGGTCATATATTCACTGCAAGGTTGCATAGATAGGTGATCTTGAAATGGTTGAAGCTTTTAAGAAGCTTTGTGATGCTGAAGGGAAACTGAAGGAAGACCACAAACACTTGGAAGTCAAAGGGTTAACTAATGCCCTACATTTCCTGAGGGAATTCAAAATAGAATGGATGAGGTTAGTCTTGAGAAGAATGCATGACAAGAAGTTATGGCTAGACCAACCCAAGAAAATAACCAAGGATTTTCTTCATGCTATCACTGGTTATCTAATAACTGACAAACCTAGGGCACACAAGCATCCATCCATGAACGAAGTTGAAAAACTCACCAATGCAGAAGGAGACAATAGAGGTCTCAAAGTGAACACAATCACCGACGGAGAACTAAAATTTGGTGCATGTGTTGTTGGGTATAAATTTTTTCAAGCTAGCAGATTGAATAGCATTTCTGCAACAACAGTAAGGATAGCTTACAAGATAGTGAAACAAGGAATTTCAAATGGATCTATGTGAGATCCTATTAAAACAACTTGACAAGAACATGAACACAATCAGGTCTACAAAGACCAACACATGTAAGTTAGGCTCACTTATCATGTGTATCTTTTTTCTATTTTCAAGAATACTTTCCTTCAGTAGGAAAAATAAAATGGGACACTACCAAACCGGTCACCCAACATATTAGTGAACTGATTAAGTCACTAGGAGACAATTTTGAGTCTTTTATGTCTTCCTACTTCCTTGAGTTCAAGGAAAAGATGATGGAAAGGACTAGAATTCCCGAACAACTTGTAGAAAAACATAAAGATGAAATATGTTTTATGGTGGACATAGATTTCACCCATATCAAACCAGTTGTACCAAGGATAGCTTGGTTAGCACCAATGGATTATGAAATCAATATTGATCAAGCTACAAGTGCAATTGAGGCATTAATAAATGAGCCCATTGATAGAAAACAAACAAGGTTTGGAACATATGAAGAGGCCAAATAAAAGATAAAACAAGGCCTAGAAATCAAGAAGACTGTAAACAAAAAGGATAAAATGGTTAAGAATCTCAAGAATATTCTATTGGTGATAGATAATGAACAAGAACAACCAGAGACAACTGATAAATAGGGCACCATCAGTGAGGCACTAGAAGAAAAGAAATCAGATTCTAAGGAGACTGAATCTGATACACCTCCACCTCCACCTCATGTAAAGAAGCAGAGGACAAGGAGTCAAACTGTTGCAACCAATACAACACCCCTTAAGAAAGGTCAAGTAAGGACCTACATAAGAAAGAAACTAGCTAAGAGAAAAAGGCAACAAACTATGAAAACTACACCACCAAAGAAGAGGAAAAGGTTGGTTAGGACAAAGGCTGACATAAAAGACACTCAAGATGATGAGCCTTATGTTGAAAAAAAGAACTACATGAATCAAATAATTGATGAAGCTGTTGAATCCGTTGCTACACATGGTACAATGACTGATAAGAAAATTAGACAATGGGATACACTAAACCTAGAGGACCAGAATAAGATACAAGAGGCAGTTATAAAGTCAATGATCAAGAACAAATATGCACCTGTAGGATTTGTCAGTCAAATACCTAAAGAGCTAGGTAAAATAATATACCAACAATGGTCATATGCTCTACAAACTGAAAGAGAAGAAAGGGAGAGTGTACTAGTGACATTAATGCCTCCTGAATCCAAAGTTGAGGAGATCAAAGAAATAATCAAGAAGCACTCAAGTAAATTTGTAGACAAAATAAGGGCATACAAAGTATTAGAGAACAAATTCATAGAGTTGGACAGAATGACTGAAGATAAATGGAGACAACTTCTGGATCTACTGGCAGAGTCAAGAAGTGGTGAGAATCAATTACTTCTCACCAACACACCTCATAGAGAGGAGGAGATAGAAAATTAAATTCCTCAACACATTGATCTGGACAATACTGAAAGTGATAATGAGCCTATAAGAATATGTTAGAATAGTCTCAAAGGATAACTAAGAGGGGGGCGAGGGTGAATCAGTTATTAGTAACTTCAGTTATTTTTACTTATTTAACTTTAGAATAAAAAAAAGTAAATGCTTAATAAGATAACATAGTACTCAACACACAATTTGATTATGGGGAAACCAAATGGTAAAAACCCCGGTGGGAATTAGCACCCACAATAAACTATACTTGTTTGTAGTAATCCCTGTTAGAAGATATTTCAACC
>MU225019.1:91039-119398 GCA_018584345.1 Thuja plicata | reverse complement strand
AAAGTGATAGAACCTCTACCTATGATAGGTTTAGGAGTGTTATCTCCAAATCTAACCATACCACCTTTGTATTTGTCCAAATGAACAAATCTATCTTTGTCACCTATCATATGATGGGAGCATCCACTATCAATGATCCAATTAGTTTTGATGTCTACTTTGGAAATCAGGGCTAGCTCTTGTTCTTTCTTTTCATCTTCAATGTCCATTTCCTCAAGAAAACTTTCCATGTCTCTAAGGGAAATGAATCCAATTTCATATACTCCTAATTTTTCATCAGTTACACCTTCTTCAACATGATAACATTCCTTCTTATATTTGGATTTGTAGTCAGATCTTAACTTCTTGACTGGGACACTTAGATGCAAAGTGACCAATCTTGTTACATGAAAAACATTTGAATGGAATTTGTCCTTCATATTTTCCTTTACCTTTCTTTTCTCTTCTAGTAGTCATAGCAATGATTTCTTCTAGTTCTTCATCAACTTCTTCTTTCTCATTATGACTAGAAATGTGTAAGGATTTCTTACCATGGACTGAGGCTTTGAAAGTTGTTTCACTTTTAGGTTCAGTCTTCAATCTTGATATCTCAAATGCAGAGATTTTGCTGATCAAGGTCTCTCTCTTGAAGTCTTGTGAGAATTGCATGGTTTCCTCTAGAATGCTGATCTTGTTTTCATAGTCTGATGTCAAAGTAGTTAGCAACTTGTCCATTATATCTTCTTCTGATATTTCTCCACCATTGTCTCTGATTCCAGATACTGCTTCATTTATCCTCTGATTGTAAGCTCTAATGTTCTCTTCAGCTAACATCTCAAGACTGTTGTATTTCTTTTTTCATGTCTTCCTGCATGCATTTTTTGCTTGAATATGTCCTTCAAACATATCTTCTAAATACTTCCATATGGTATATGCTCTATCAATCTTCTTAATTTCAAAAAATTCACTGTCAGATAAGGTGTTGCTTAGGGCTTCTTTAGCAATAGCATTATGTGTAAATATATCCTTTTGTCTATTAGTAGCATCATCATTTGCAAGGTCTTTCAGAGATGGAATTACAACTTATTGTGTGGCAATTTCAAAGATCTCAAAGCCAACACATTGTATATTATTTTGTTTTTTCAATCCAGATAATTTTCTCCATCAAACTTAGGGATTTATTTTCTGAAGTAAGACATCTGATCTACCTTAAGCTGTTAGGCTTCTTCTCCAAGGCACTTGGCTCTGATACCAATTGTTAGAATAGTCTCAAAGGATAACTGAGAGGAGGGGGTGAATCAGTTATCAGTAAATTTAGTTCTTTTTACTTCTTTAACTTTAGAATACAACAAAGTAAATGCTTAATCAGATAACACAATACTCAACACACAATTTGATTACAGGGAAACCAAATGGTAAAAACCCCAGTGGGAATTAACACCCACAATAAACTATACTTGCTTGTAGTAATCCCTATTAGAAGATATTTCAACCCTATTAGGAGTTGTACATTACAATGCAATAAGTATAGTGACCTGGTTGAGGGTCGGAACATGTTAGGAGTCTTTTACAAATAACCCTGTTAGGGGTGGTGGACTCACTATCCAAAAGCTCACTGCTTGATGGTGAAGGCTACAACGTTCTGAATAATAGATATGCACTATATCTGATGATGAATTATAGAGTAGACCTTCTTTCTTGACCAGTTCCATTGTATTACAATCTTTCACTTCTTCTTCACATAGACTCTTGATGAATGAACCAACTCTGATAATCTGCTTTGTACATCTTTCTTCTCTTTTCGTATCATTCACACTTAGCGTTCACAAACAAACTACTATAAGTATCTTCTCCAAATTAGAAGGTCATTTCAGCTCTTAGAAAAACTTCAATAGCACCTTAGTCAGCTTAACTAAGCACATAAACAATATTAAGTCCGCGCAAGTCAAACTAAACAGACGCGACGCTTCACTGAGTTAGCCTCACCAATTTAACTCTAACTTTGTAATCTTCTTGAAACATGTTTGGTTCCTTTGGATTAATATCATCAACTCATAACTAATCATGAATATACACATGCATATATAGAAGATAGGTGCAACTCGAGAAACACGTGATATACGTCAGCCCTAAACCTTTACACTTCCAGAACTATAACTGCCAATAACAGAATTACATAACTTTACTAAAACATCATATCTGGGTCTGCGTGTATGAACATAACATAATAAACATGTCAACAACATGTATCTATCCACACAAGTCTTCATATCATCATTCTAACAAGTACATATAGAATTAATACTGTGTATTATATGTTGTCATCAATGACAAACATACAATCAATCAACTGCTTAGAATCAAATCTCCAATAGCATAGACACAGTCATGGATGATATCATCCAAGACATCACTAAATATGGCTCTGAAAAAGATCTATAGAAGAAATATGATGTCATATTTATCACACTTAAGGATCAATAAAAGAAGCAAGAATTGCAGACATCAGATGGTACAATAATTGATGTTGTTGATGAACAAGTGCAGAACACTTCAATCATGGACTCCAAAGAACCAGACCCTGTAGACCAAGTGCAAAAAGATGAGGATGTCAATGCTCCAAAAGATTAAACTGACGAGTAGGAAACCACTGTAAATACATCCCAAGCAACCACTCAAAGCAATATGACTGTACTAATGAAGGCAATAAATATACTAGAGGGTAATGATGGAACTACATCGAAGGACACAAGCACACCCAACGACAAGGGTGATGCTAAAGCAATAGATAGTATAGATAAAGAAAAATATACAACTGTAGAGAAGGATACAACCGATGATTAGAAAGATACATCTACTGATCAAAATAAGGAGGAAACTCAAAAGGAAAATGGGGACACACAAATAGAGAAAGGTGAAGAAACAAAGTAAGATGAGACGGAGAAACAATAAAAAAAAAATGTCTAGAGACACCCAAGGTTGAAGGAGAGACATTTTCACAAAACCAACAGGTGCCACCTGAGCATAAAACACAAGAAGAATCTTCTACAAGGCCTTCACCAACCACTTCAGAGAGAACAAATGAAATAGCTATGGTAGTTCATACATCTACATCCCCAAAAATGTCAAAGAAGAAGAAAGGGAAGAATAAGAATCCAATAACTCTTGATGAAGTCATTGAGATTCCAGTTTGTGATCTAAGAGCATTGGATCCAACTACATTGAAAAAATATGCCAAGCTCTATGAGAGAAAAGATATTCAATACAAACTGAAGAGAGCAATAAAAGAGGCCAAGGTACTAGAAGTAACAAGAGGAATACTTCAATAGATTGTACCTGATATAGATATTGATCAAAAATCTCCAATACTTGATCAATTGGTAATACTCACAGATGCAATAAAATCTCAGAATATTGATGCTGAGAAGGTTATGGAAGAGAGACTTGAAAAAAAATATGAGTTCAAGCTAGCCGAGAAAACAAGACACGAAGTGGCATTGAAAAAGGCTAAGATATCTGAATTGGTAATTACAATTGATCCAATCATATAAGAAGTTATTACCATAAACATAAATTGTGCACTTTAGATCAACTCACTCAGGAGTATACTGACAAGATAGCAAAAATTGATGTTGATCTTAAGTCCACTGTACAAAGTCTCACCAACACTAAAGAAGCACTTAAATTGCATGATGAAAAAATCTTACAGGCTAGGAAACATAGATAGGAAATAGAGTTTGTAGAGATGAAGTACAAAGATGAGGTAAATGAGCTCCAAGCTAAGCTCTTACCAACACTTACACTCCTCCACAACATGTGACACAGGAAAATACACTAATTGCCACCCCATAAATGTCTGTCCTAGACAACATTTATGATGTGCACATGAGGCTAGAGCTACACCACATGGCTCTAGGACAATTGGAAGAAAAATGGGAGAAAATGCTCGAAGGTATCAAGGCAACCCACTCAAATATATTTGAAACAATGTAAGTTACACATTCTTGTCACAATTTTGACATCTTATAAGTTGTACATTTTTGTCATAAGTATCAAAGAAAGGGGGAAATTGATATGTTCACTCACCTCAATTAAAAGGAGGAAAAAATATGTATAGTAAAAGGAAAATACAAGGAGAAAATAATATGTACATACATAGAAAAGAATAGAGAATGTATAGTATACATGTACATATACTTATACTATATCGATGCATACAGTTAGGGGGAGTCATATGATGACAAGGATACAGACATGGTGTACATACTAAACACTTTAGTATTATGCACATATCAGTTTTTGATACTAATGTCAAAGGGGGAGATTGAAGGCATTATATTTTTCCTTTAGTGTACTTAAGGAAAAACATGATCTGCACTATCGGTTTACTCCACATCGACAGACAAGGCATAGCACCACCTGAAGATAAGGTTACCCAATAAACATTGTTAAGTGTTATCCGATGACAAAAAGGTTAAAGGAAACCTGATGAGTAACAATAGTGCAACCCCACAAAACAACACAGAGAGGAGTCCGACAGACAAAGGGAACTCGACAAATAGTTCAGACAAAGGAATGCTAATAGACTTCAAGTTCAACCCAACGACCAAGAATCAATAGTCAGTTACATCCCGCAAAAAGTGGATCTGACTTTCCACATCAAATAAATCACTGAAGTTGTATTTATAGCTTCTTGATTTACTTTTAAATCCATTATGTGCGGAGGAAGCAATGTATTTATTATTGTTTTAATTATTTTTACTGATTTAAAACATGCAAACTAAAGATCAAGGTCAAATTGTAAACCTTGGATCTAAGAGTTAACATTGTAATGCATGATTCCAAGATAGGTCAAATACTTGTATAAATAGGTGCTCAATCCATTGAGAATATGTTGTTGTTCAAAAAAGATAGTAGCCATAGAGAGCAACTAAAGACCAGACTAGTGAATTCGTGCAGAAGGACAGAAATAGAATCATGTCAGGTTCAAGAACAGAACAGAGGCTACCAAAAAGCAGAGAAAAGGTATTCATCAATCACTTAAGGTGATATTATAATTATGAGATCTTTAATGGATTTGTAATTAGAAATTATAGATTGTATGTAGTCAGGTCAACATTTGTACTCATTCTAACAAGTGTAGTACACTAATGAAATCCTTTCAAGAAAGGTGGGCTTAACCGTCCTATTTTAAAATCTCATAACTGAGTGCACACTTAAATCAATTTTGCTAAAGCTCTTAATAGAGTAGATCTTAATAGGTCTCCACCTTAATAATCTTAATAGGGTATATCATCATAAGTGATCAAATTGTAAGCCTTAACCGACTCCCTTCCATTCTGTAGATAGTAAAGTTTTGTGGGTGCCATCCCCACTACAGTTTTTAATTCCTAACAAGAGTTTTCTGTGATACCATATCTTTTGTTATGTGTTTATCATTTTCATGAATGTTTCTATGAATGTTGCAAACCATTAAAGATTCTGAATGAACAATACATACATAAGAAAGAACAATAGTAATGGTTGGTAATACAGTAATGTATGATTGCTAATGATGAATTAAGAAAGGTGTTAAAAGTTTTAGAGGTACTCATTCACCCCTCCCCTCTTAGTACTACTTCCCATTAATTCAAACACATTCATCCAACCCTTTGAGTTTCCCATGGTTGGATTTCACGGGGGAGACATAAAAGTAAACTACACTGAACTAGACTAGCAGACTCTCTAAAACCTAAACAATTTCCTACAGCTAACAAATTAACACTACACTACTTTCTCCCTGAATGAAAAATTCTTAAATGTATTAATACTACATGAATCCACCAATAGATCAAGTATTTCAATCCATTAAAACACTAAGAACATTCAAATAAGTCGATTGTACTCTGTATCTCAGAACACTTGCTCTATTGCTTTCAAAAATTGGCATACAATAACTCTACCTTGGGAAATGAGCCATAGAGTATCATAAGATGCTTCCTCCACAATTTTAGGCCACTAATATTGATTTCCCACTCATAGAATCAAGGGACTCCAAAGTTGTCGAGTTGCATGCAACATTTGCAAAAGTTGCAAATGTCGTCATGACAACTTTTGAGCATCTTTTGCATTTATGATGCAAACTATCTTTTACGGCCTCTAACCCATAAAAATTGATGAACTAACATCATTAAATCCTATTTAATAATATTTCTCACCTTACATAGTTCTAGGACACATTTAGACCCCATTTCCCAAATTTAGGCATATTCTAAGGAATAAATACTTAAAAGAAAACTAAACTAAACTAGAATGAAATTAGCACTAACCACTAATTCACCAAGTCACACACAAAAACAAAAAGACCTTCTAAGGTATAAGAAAAAACATAATGACTTGGCTAGAGTCAGTTACAAGCCCAAACTAACTAGGTCTTTGAGGATAGCCTAGGTTCTCCTGTACCATCCTCCCCAAATGAAAAGACTTCAATCCACCCTTGGATTGAGTAAGTTGAGGTCAATGCCCAACTTTTTGAACTCTGTTTCCTTTATCCATACTGCATCTCCATCTCGTTGTCCATGCCACTTCACTAAGTGTTCTTGGTATTCCTTCTTCCTTATCTTCTTGTAGACTCTGGAATCTAGTACGTGTTTTTTTTTCTTGAATGGTGCAAATGGAAAGTTGAGTTCTTCCACCTCCTGTATGACTTCAGTCAAACTTTGATCTGCATCTTGGATTGGGCCTTTTTATAAAACTAGGTTTGCAACATTAAATATTGGAGATAAACCCACATCCTCTGGAATTTCCACCTTGTAGGCATTTTATCCATATTTGTCCAGTATGACACATGCACCAATTCTTCTCATCTGAAGCTTATGTGGTGTTCCTTTTTGTAATCTTTCCTTGTTGAGATGAACCATCACTAGATCCCCAACTTTTAATTGGACATCTCTTTTCCTCTCATCCACTTTAGTCTTAAGCTTCTCTATATTTTCAATGAGTATCTTCCTCACCATCTCATGGAATTCTTGCATAGAATCTACAAAGTCATCAACATATCCACTTCCCTTGGCTCCGTCCTTTAGATCTTAGAGCTCATATATGCCTCTTGGATGAAGGCCATAAACTATTTCAAAAGGACTCTTACCAGTAGTCCTATTCACTATGTCATTGTAGGCATATTCTACTTTCCTGATGAGTTGGTCCCATGTTTGACCATACTCCTTAGTTAGACACCTTAGGAGATTTCCAAGACTCCTATTGACTACCTTTGTTTGTCCACTAGATTGAGGATGGTATGCAGATCCAAAAGACAAGTTGGTTCCCAACTTCTGCTAGAGAGTCTTCCAAAAATGACTCATAAACTTTGTGTCTCTTTTAGACACTATTTTCAATGGAAAACTATGTATTCTGACTACCTCCTTGAAAAATAGGGAAGCTATCTAAATTGCATCATTTTTTGTCTTGCAGGGTTCAAAGTGTGCCATCTTGCTAAATCTATCCACAATAACATAAGTGCTATCCATTCCCTACTTTATCTTGGGCAATCCCACTACAAAATCCATACTCAGACATTCCCATGGTCTATCTCGAATGTGTAAAGGCTTATATAGGCCTACATTAGTATATGTACCTTTTTCCTTTTGACAGATGACACACCCTTCTACATATTTCTTAACATCCAAATTCATCTTGGGCCAAAAGTAGAATCTTTGAACTAATTCTTGAGTTTTATTAACACCAAAATGGCCACTAAGTGCACCATTTTTTTCCCTCTTGGATTATATTCTCCCTAATAGACCCCCTAGGGACACACAATTGACTCCCTTTAAATAATAGACCACTCTGTAAAGTATATTTAGAGAAGTGACCATGAAAGTGATTGTTATGCTCTTGGCATACCTTGTAAATGTCTGCAAAGTCCTCATCTTCACCATATAGGTCTTTGAAGTTATATATCGCCATTCTCTATAGTTGAATCTCTTGAATGGTCAAGGTTCTTCTACTTAATGCATCTTCTATCTTATTCTATAGCCCCTTCTTATGTTTGATGTTGAAGGTGTAGGCTTGTAGGTACTCAACCCACTTCATATGCTTGTGATTGAGTTTATCTTGAGAGTTCAAGAAACTTAATGCTTGATTGTCTTAATAGACTATGAACTCTTTTGGAAGAAAATAATGCCTCCACTTTCTCAGTGACTAGACCAGAGCATACATCTCTAGGTTATAAGAAGAGTATTTCTTCTTAGCTTCACTTAGTTTCTAAGAGTGGAAGGCCACTAGCCTTCCCTCTTGACTCAAGACAACTCCAATGGCTACATTTTTACCTTATTCATTTTGTTATCATAAGTTTTGTCAAAGTCATAAGCAACCAAGTCTAGTCAGTAAAAGAAATGGACAGTACTACCGAGTATGCGAAGTTAGTTGATAATGTAAGCGAAGGGAGGAGCAGTCGGTAAAGAAAGTAGAATCAAGCACCGAGAAAAAATAGTCACCGAGTGGAAATTCTATTTGGTCACAATTACCAAGTACCAAGTTTGAAAACTTACACCGAGCACTGAGAGTAGTCAGTTACCAAGTAGTTGAAGTATTTACTTACCGAGTAATGCAGGCAAGGCAACTAAACAAGTAAACTGATTCAAATCTTGATAAGAATGCATTTAATGAATTGACAGACGATGTCAGAAGAATCTATGATCACTAAAGTCAATTGGTTACAGAATCCACGAACTAGAATAATCAAGAACAAGATGCAAGGCAGAGATTAAGTGGAAAAATAGATGTTGTGAGTTCCAAGAAGGGAACAAGTTCCAAGGTAACAGTCAGGTGGTTTATCGAGTGGCAATAAATCATAAGGATGATCGAGTGACTAAGATTGACTTGTGGAAAACCTAATCAAGGAGATTAAGAGGAAAAAACAAAGGATATTTAAAAAGTGAAGAATCCTTATGAGAATATAGAAAATAGACAATAGAAAAAGAAAAAGAGGAGTGATGAATGTTGTTACTGTTATTGGGGAATAACAGAGTATTTGAGGCAGCACCAAGTACAAAATTTGTAGAAGGAAGGTTTGATGATCACTTCACCAAGCAGATTCAGAGGTAAATAATTCAGAGCATAAAGAGTCTAATCAAGCATAACAGATTGATGCATTATTTCAGACAAGTTCAAAGCATTGTTGAATACATTGTTTTTGTTATTTTGTAAATCCCACCACTGGGTAGATCCTTACAGATCTTATTTTTTAAATCCTCTAACAAGGTATGATTCCTAGAGAAGAATTTGTGAAATCCTTTAACAAGGTAGACTGCATAAGTCTTTATACTCTTAACAGGGTAAGCTATCAGAAGTAGCTAAACATTGTATCTCTAACCGAGAAACCTTTTTACTGTAGTAGTGAAGGATTATGGGTGTCATCCCCACCGTAGTTTTTTCCTCTAACTAAGGATTTCTGCATGACCAAAAATTATGGTGTTATGGGTTTATTTTTTATGTGTTTACTTGAAGTGATTTACATGTTTTAAATTTCTTTTCATTTATAGTTTTCATTCAGTAAAGCATGCAGAAGTGAGACAGTTCTATAGAAGAAAAGTTTTAAGTGAACTGATTCACCCCTCCCCTCTCAGTTCATAATCTTGCATGACATTTCCAACAATTGGTATCAAAGCTTTGGTCTCTTGAGTTAATGGTTTGACCACCTAACAGTAAAAGATCTTAGTCATGGAAAGTTATAGGCAAGCTAAGAGGATTGACAGTCTTGAGTATGAGCTAGAAAGTGCACAAGAATTGATTACCGAGTTAAGAAGGAAATTGGAGAAATCACTGAAAATGAGAAGAAAACTATATGATGAACTAAACATTACTCAAGAATAGGTTGACACACTTGAAACAGCTTCAGAAGGTAGTCTGAATGATGAAACTGAGACAACCATCAGAGAACTAATGGAAAAGAATGACTCACTTACCGAACAGCTAGATTTAATGAAGAAAGATCTTGAATCAAACAACATGAGGATGATTGAGTTGATAGAAGGTAAAAGAAGTGCTAAAGATGGAAAAAGGATGATTGAAAATGACAAAAGATAGGCTAAAGCACGGTTAGCAAAAAAAGACAATGAGATCATAAGAATGACACAGCAACATCATAACATGACTGATCAACTTGTGAATGCCAATATAGAGATTGCTAGAAAGGAATTTGAAAATCAATCACTAAAATTAGAAATAGAAAGGTTGAACACTGAACTGACAAATGAAAATAACATCAATGAAGTACTTAAGAAAAAGGAAGAAGCCTCTCAAGCTTTGGACAAATAATTCAAAAGTCAAAGGCAACCAAGTGACAAAATAGGTATTGGATTCAATGAAACTAGCACTACCGAGCAAGGAGAATCATCTAATTCATCAAAAGATCAAAGTACTGAAGCACCACCAAGACAAAGGAAGAAACCTCATTACAACTATTATGGAAAGCCCGGTCATACAACAAATGTTTGTAGGAGCAGAAAAGGTAATGTACCGAGTAAACCTAAATTTGATGGATATTGTTTTAGATGCAATAAGAATGGTCATAAAGCTTTTGAGTGTAGATCAAGGATCCCTAAAAAGTCAAGGAAAGATAAATTTGATGGTTACTGCAACACTTGCAACAAGTATGGACACAAAGCTGAAGAATGAAGATCAAAGACAAGTATTAGCAAGTGGACACCGAACCAAGAAAGATCACAATCCAACCGAATAGAAGCATCAATGCCATGGTAATACAATACCAACATCTCATGTGCATCATGTGGAAGGTATGGACACATTTCTGCAAATTTCTTATTAATGTTAGGAAGGAACAACAGGAAATCATGGAGAAGTTCTGGTATGGCATGTTTTCACTGTCACAAAATAGGACACCTAGCTAAAGATTGCAGGTACCGAGTCAATATATCAAACAAGAAAGAAAGTAATGACAAGAAGACATCTACTGTTGATGAGATAAGGGAAAAAATGAACAAAACCTAGAAGAGAAAAGAGCAAGAGGATGGAAACTCATTCAGAAATGTTGAAAGCACCTCATCTACAGAGATGAATGCACCGAGCTGCACTTAGTCAGTAAAAGGTATGTAAGAACTGCTCATCGAATTCAAATCTTTAATTAGTTCCTAAATTAAGAGAGCAGAGATCCATATTAGCATGCTTAGATGCATTTGGCTATTTTATGAAAGTTCTTATGTGATTCACATGCAAATCAGAGTATTTAGTTAGTCGGTGAAATTTGAATTTCATGAAGTCAGTGAATGCATTTATGACAACCTAACTTATTCATTGGAAACCCTAATTGAGAAAAAGCTATAAATATGAAGTTTTGCAAGTCATTTTGCACCTTACGCATTCAAGTTATCAAGACCAAGTTGCAAAGCAATCGAGTCTTCGTGCATTCAAGCAATTTTCAAGGTAAATTCTAATATGAGCTAAATCATCTATAGTTGTATTCATCTTTGTTTTCTTTCAACTGAGTTAAGCTTTCAAAGAGAAAAGGATTATTTCCATCACTATTCCTGATCTAATGGCACCAAAGAAGAAAGTACCAGTTGTGGCAAAGAATATTGATCCCGTAAACCCTAAACACAAGATGCCACCCACCAAAGCTATAGAAATTGATATGACAGGAGTGTTGTCTTTCATTCCACCTAGGGTTATATAGATAGATGATGTTCGATCCTTCATCCACTACAAAATTGAAGATAATTTTGTTAATGAGTTGGACACTTTGTTCAACAAATTGTGTGACAATGGCAAGTTGAGAGATGGGCACACACATCTAGAGAGCAAGGGTTTTGTGCATACCCTTCATCTGCCAAGAGTCTTCAAATATAAATGGATCAGATTTGTTCTTAGCCGAGTACATGATCAGTTTATGTGGCTAGAGAAACCAGTAAAGATCACCAAGGATGTACTACACATCATTACTGGCCTACCAATCGGAGACAGACCAAAGGAAATCAAGTAGATTGACAGAGAAAAGTTGAGTGAGCTGACCAAAGCTCAATGGGATGGTAGAGTGATGAGAATTTTGATGGTAGAAGATGAAAAACTTAAGTTTGCATGTAACATCATTTCCTATCGAGTCTTCCAATCATCTAGGGTAGACAATGTACCCTTTGGAGCGGTCGACCTGGCTTACAAGATTGTGAAGAAAGGAATGAAATTAGATGTTTGTGAGATTTTGTTGAGGCAAATTGAAGACAACATGAACACAATTAGGATAGCCAAGATGAACACTTTGAAGTTTGGTCCACTATTGGTATGTATATTCTTCTATTTTGAGAACTTTTTCCCATCAGTTGGTGAAGTAACATGGAGCACAGATAGGCCAATAATTTATCAAATCAATGAATATATTTTAGGATTGGGAAACAATTTTTATTTGATCATGAATGATTAATTTGTTAAGTTTCAAGCAAAGATGCATAAAAGATTCTAGATTCCACCCCAGCTAGTGGAAAGATATCATGATAATATTTGTTTTTGAAGTAGATACCGACCTGTGTATCATTAAGGCTATTGAGCCTAGGACTAGTTGGATTCAACCAATGGGATATGAAGTTGATATTGACATAGCTCCACAGAAAATTGAGACATTGTTGAAAGACCCCATTGACAAGAAATCTGACATATATGGAACCTATGAAGAGGTTAAAGAAAATATCAAGCATGGTATAGTGATACCTAAGGCCATAAGGAAAACAAGGAGAATGATTGGGGAATTGTCATAGAAACTTGAAGTTGGAGAGGATGAAGAAGAAGCAGAGGCATCACCTTCAATTGAGAAGAAGAGGAAACAACCAGAAGCTAATCCCTCATCAAGTGGTAGGAGCATAAGGGCCTGAGTAGGGGGGCAAAAGAAAAGGAACAAACCGAGACACCCAAACCAAGAGGGAAAACATATGTGAGGAGTAAGAATTGTAAAGCCAAGAAGAAAATTGAAGCTACAAATTAAAAGTGAAACAAAAATAGAGGAGACCGAGGCACCCAAAGTACCACAAAAGACATCAAAACCAACTCTTGATGAATCCATTGATTCATTAATGAAACATGGAGGTTTTGCTGGAGTAAAACAATTGAGATATGAGTAGTTGAGTGAAAATGATCAGGTAAGAATTGAAGATGTTGTTATTTTCACACTGAATAAATTTAGAATAACACCAATGGAAGTTTCAAGCCAGCTTCCTGATGAGTTATACAATAAGGTAGATGCAAGGTGGAAATATGCATTGACTACTGAAAAATAAAAAAGAGAAAGGTCATTAGTTTTTACATTGCTTGAATTATCCATGCAAGAAATTAATGAATCTCTATAGAACTATTCAAGGAGGTTTCTTGTGAAAAATAGAGCACTAAGAATAATGATCGGTAAGCTTTTAGAAGTTGAGAAAGAAACATATGAAATGTGGAGAAAAATATTCAAGCTAGATGCTACCAAGTCTTGAGAAGATGAACCAACCAAGGGCACTATCGAAGGACAATCATCAAAAGGAAATTAAGGTCAAACAGATCCCATTGACCTAACCAAAGATACTGATGGAATAAATGTTGAAGATGCATCAAAAGAAGAGGATCATGCACAAGATATAGCAAAGGAAGAAAAGGATATGGATACAACAGATCAAAATACCGAGTGCATGGACATAGATGACACTCCACCAACCAAAGAATCAGATCCAGTAATACAACAAATTCATGCTTAGCCTAAGATAAGTACAAAGACCACTGAGGAAGGAAATGAACAAAGAAAAGGAAATGAATCAGTTCCCCCAACCAACACCAAAGCAGAGAAGCAACAAGACTCCAAAGAAGAGTCAGAGAAAAAGAAAGAGTCAGAGAAAGAGAAGGAGAGTGAGAAAGGGAAGGAGAATAAAGATACACAAGAAGAGAAGAAAGAAAAAGAAAAGCTAGAAGGTACTCATGAGTCAGAGGAGAAATCCGAGAGCACAACAGGCACAAAAAAGTCTCCCACTGATGCACTTAAGGCATCTATCTCACCATTAAGTAGCAAGAATAAGAAGAAAACTAAGAAGAAGGAGGAAATTGACCTAACAGAAGAAATAATTTTTCCCCCTCCTGATTTTGCAAACATGAATGCTAAGCAATTGGCATCATATGGGAAACTATTGAAGATAAAAGAAGCCCAACAAAAGATAATTGATGAAATGAGGAAGCAAGATGACATTCTTGAAGATTTCAAAGACATCTTTCAATCACTGCTACCTGATGCTACAATAAATGAAAAAGATAGTTTGATTCAGCAAGTAGGCAAACTTGCTCAATAGATAAAGGTACCGAACATGGATACCACCGAATCATTATTGAAAATTGATGAGCCAAAGTTGACAAAGAGAATAATGGAGAAAATATTGAAACACATAGAAGAAGACAAGGTAACTCTTTCTGAACTATGTACAGCTATAGAGAAGACTCTAACTATAATTATTTCATTATTTCAAAAGCTTTGTCAAATTTCAAAATTTACTGAGGACATAAGGAATAAAGAACAGTCAGTAGAGACTGAGTTAACTGAACTCCTAAAGGATGTATCTATTGAACCCAGTTCAATCCAAGTATATTATCAGAAGATCAAGCATCTCATGGGACACCAACATGAACTCAGGCAAGAGGAACATAAAATCTGGATAGAGTTGTTGGAATTGCAAGCCATTTTGATTCCACATATTGAGGCTATGCAAAAAAATTTGAAGAAAGGCAAGGACTTAGTCACTATGCCAGAGATGAGTTCACTTGACACAATCACAGGTTTAGCAGTGGACATAAATGAGCATATTATAGTTATGCAGACACTGAAGGAGACATGGGAGTCAGCATTGTCTGATCTCCAAAATAAATACAAGTACATTTTTTATAAGTAATTGTTATTTTGGCACTTTTGTCAAAAAAGTGGGATAATATGTGAGATAATATATTAAAGCATGCTAATGTATGGAATACAATTTTTGAAGTGTATATAGTGCATAGGGACTATCAGCCAAGGGGGAGTTATAAGTTTTGAGTTTTTATTGATGACTTTGAAGTTTTTGTCAAAATGCCAAACTAATGACAAAGGGGGAGATTGTTACCTTATTCATTTTGTTGTCATAAGTTTTGTCAAAGTCATAAGCATCCAAGTCTAGTCAATAAAGGAAATAGACAGTACTACTAAGTATGATAAGTTAGTCTGTAATGTAAGAAAAGGGAGGAGTAGTCGGTAAAGAAAGTAGAATCAAGCACCAAGCGAAAACAGTCACCGAGTGGAAATGCTATTCGGTCATAGTTACCAAGTACCGAGTTTGAAAACTTACACCGAGCACCGAGAGTATTCAGTTACCGAGAAGTTGAAGTATTTACTTACCGAGTAATGTAGGCAAGGAAACCAAACAAGTAAACTGAGTCAAATCTTGATAAGAATGCATTTAATGAATTGACAGACGATGTCAGAAGAATCTATGATCACTAAAGTTAGTTGGTTATAGAATATACAAACTAGAATAATCAAGAACAATATGCAAGGTAGAGATTAAGTGGCAAAATAGATGTTGTGAGTTCCAAGAAGGGAACAAGTTCCAAGGTAATAGTCAGGCAGTTTACCGAGCAACAACAAATCATAAGGATGATCGAGTGACTGAGATTGACTTGCGGAAAACCTAATCAAGGAGATTAAGAGGCAAAAATAGAGGATATTTAAAAAGTGAAGAATCCTTATGAGAATATAGAAAATAGAAAATAGAAAAAGAAAAAGAGGAGTGATGAATGATGTTACTGTTATTGGGGAATAACAGAGTATTTGAGGTAGCACTGAGTACAAAATTTGTAGAAGGAAGGTTTGATGATCACTTCACCGAGCTGATTCAGAGGTAAAGAATTTAGAGCATAAAGAGTCTGATCAAGCATAACAGATTGATGCATTATTTCAGACAAGTTAAAAGCATTTTTGAATACATTATTTTTGTTATTTTGTAAATCCCACCACTGGGTAGATCCTTACAGATCTTATTTTGTAAATCCTCTAACAAGGTATGATTCTTAGAGAAGAATTTGTGAAATCCTTTAACAAGGTAGACTGCATAAGTCTTTATACTCTTAACAGGGTAAGCTATCATAAGTAGCTAAACATTGTAGCTCTAACCGAGCAACCTTTTTACTGTAGTAGTGAAGGATTGTGGGTTTCATCCCCACCGCAGTTTTTTCCTCTAACCAAGGATTTCTACGTGACCAAAAATCATGGTGTTATGGGTTTATTTGTTATGTGTGTACTTGAAGTGATTTACATGTTTTAAATTGCTTTTCATTTATAGTTTTCATTCGGTAAAGCATGTAGAAGTGAGATAGTTCTATAGAAGAAAAGTTTTAAGTGAACTGATTCACCCCTCCCCTCTCAGTTCATAATCTTGCATGACATTTCCAACATACATTGTTGGTATCACATTCCACTATAAATAACTTCTCAAAGCTTGGTAAAATGAAAATTGGTTGGGTAGCAATATTCTTTTTCAATAGCTCAAACCCATGGTTAGCTTGTTCATTCCAAACAAATTTAGTCTTCATTCCACCCATGATAGTATCAAACATAGGAGCACAAATTGCATTGAATTGTTTGATAAACTTTCTATAGTACTATGCTAATCCATGAAAACTTCTTACCTCAGTGTTTGTTCTTGGAGTAGGCCAGTTGATGATGGCCTCCACTTTGCTAGGATCCATCTTTAAGTTGCCTTGAGATAACAAAAATCTAAGGTACACTAGCTCTTGCTTGATGAATTCACACTTCTCCAAGTTTATCATCAGCTCCTCCTCATGTAGCTTCTTGCAAACCATTTCTAGGTGTCTGAGATGTTCTTCTCTTTTCTTAATCTAGATGAGTATATCATCCAAGTAGACTACCACAAACTTTCCAATATAGTCTTTATGGACTTCATTCATCAACCTCATGAATGTTTATGGGGCATTAGATAACCCAAATGGAATTAAAAGCTGCTTATATAGTCCTTATGTGGTCTTAAAGTCTATTTTCCATTCATCTCCCTCATTTACCCTGATTTGATGATAGCCACTCTTTAGGTATATCTTGGTAAAATACCTTGCTCCTCCTAGACAGTCCATTAGGTCTTCTATCCTAGGGATAGAGAACCTATACCTAATGGTTATTCTTTTTATTTCTCTAGAGTCAGTACATAACCTCCATGTTCCTCCCTTTTTAGGGGCTAAAAGAGTGGGAATAACACAAGGGATAATGCTCTTCCTAATCATACCTTGGATTAGTAGTTCTTGAATCTGCCTAGCTATCTCCTCATTTTGTTGAGGAGTCATCTTATATGTGTCCTTATTGGGTAGGGTAGCTCTAGGGATTAGGTCTATTTGGTGGCTTACTAACCTCTTAGGTGGTAGGGATGATGGTTTTCCATCACTGACTATGCCTTCATACTTCTGTAGTGGCTCCTTCACTTCTTTTGCTAACTCTATCTTATTTACTGCTCTGTCTGCACTTTCTTCTTTTGGTTTCAACACCAATGAAAAAAAAAATCCCTCTCCTTTTTCCAAGGCCTATAAGAAATCCTTCTCACTCACCATGAGAACATTTGGGCTAGATGACTTCATCTCTGCATCCTCCAATAGTGATTGTATTTTGTATGTCACATTATCCTTCTTGAAAGAGTATGAATTCTTTGCACCATCATGTGTGGCCTTTTTGTCAAATTTCCATGGTCAACCTAGGAGTAGATGACATGCGTCCATAGGTAGGAAATCACATAATACTATTTCCTTTTACATCCCAATTGAAAAATCCACCCAATCTTGCTCATTGACAAGGACATGTTGCCCTTTGTTTAGCCAGGTGACCTGGTAAGGATTGGTGTGGGCTATTCTTGTCATCTTCAACTTGCTGACTACTTCCTCTGACACTATATTTTGAGTAGATCCTAAGTCTGTAATGACTCTACACACTCTTCCCATCATTTTATTCCCATCATTTTACACTTCACTCTAAACAGTGACCTCCTCTGACTAGGATCTTCTTTTACTGGCTCCTTAATTAGAGTTCTTCTCATCATAAGGTTCTCACCTTCTTCTGATTCTAAGGGAACCTTAGGGTGTTTGTTTCCACCACTAGCTTCTTCTTGGACACAGCTCACCCTCTTGTCACTTCCTTGAGAAGTAGAACCCTTCTCTGGACATCTATATGTAGGATGTCCCATCTAATTATAGTGGTAACACTTCATAGTTTCAAAGTAGTTACCCCTACCTTGGTTGTTATTTCTTCCTCTTCCACTAGAGTTTCTTCCTCTATTTGAACCCCCTCTGTTGGATTTTCCTTCTTGTTATTAAAAAAATTTGGTCTCACCTTGATTCTTTAGTTCAGAACTCCTTCCACCATATCCACCTCTCTGTCCTCTAGTGTCTCTCCCTCTACCTCTTCCTCTGGTAGTACTAGAGTCTTGTTTCTTCCTTAGCCTCTCTTCAACTTTGATGGAAATTTGGTGGCACTTCTGAATGGTGTCAGGAGTCAAAAGACTCATCTCATCTTGTATGGTCCAATTTAGTCCATTAAGGTATCTTTCTACCTTAACTTTATCATCCTCTGCAACTCTAAATATCATGCAAATTCTCTATAATTCTTCAGTGTATGAGTTTACATCTAGGTCCTTATGTCTTAGACCTTGTCTTCTCTTATGCAATTGGCTTTCATACTCCTCAAGGATATAAGCATCTCTGACTTTTGCAACCATATCCTTCCATGAAGTAATAGGCATCTTTCCTTCCTTCTCTCTCTCATCTTGGTTGAATTTACACCAAGTGAGTGCAAACCCTCTGAGTCTATCTTTTTCAACCTTCACATTTTGAGCCTCAGTAATTCCATCACACTCAAAATGGTTTTCTAGTCCCTCTATCTAGTCAAGGACTATCTCTGGCTCCATCTTTCCAGTAAAGATTGGAAATCCTTCTAGTTCTTTTCCACTCATATCCTATAAATATTTTAGGAATGGCTTCTTAGGAAGGATGGGGTTAGCTTTAGGTGCTTCATCATCAATGGAAATATCCTTTCCTTTCCCTTCAACCTTATCCTTTACTTCATCTACTTTCACATCAACTTCATGTACCTTTTTCTCCAATTAAGGGAATCTATCTCAGAGTATCCTATTCTCCACTTCTTGATCATCTACCTTCTTAGCTAGCTCTACATTAGTCACCATTTTTGACTCTCCTACCGATTGAGTTGGTTGGAACATTTACCACAAGTCTAATAAGCTAGGCTCTGATAACAATCTGATGGAAGTGCTCTAAGGTTTTCTTTGCACTTACTCAACTTAGGACTCTGCTTGTCCTATTCTACTTAGGATTCCTATTTCACTCCTATAACCCTAATAGTCTCAAGTTTCCACCCTAAGACTATCCTAACTCCACTCTAAGAGTTAGTTCTCTTGTGCTTAACCTTGAAGGATTTCCAACGTTGAAAATTGCTCTTGTCACTATGCTCTCTTGGATGATTCCAAGTTCAAACTTCTCAAAACTTGTTCACTAGTGCTACAAGGGATATTACCATCACTAAACCATCCTTTTTACATCCAATCCATCCCATTTGAATAAGTATTCAAATTCAAATCAATTGATTTCCAACTTCACAATGCTTTTGATCCTATTAGGCCTAGTAGCCCAATTAGCCCTATCCAGGGGGTTTTTCTAGATTCCCTCTCAAAAATATCAAAAAACCCTATAAAACCTTAGGATTTAGACACCCTTTTCAAAGACATTATATAATTTCAAGGTTTAATCTCCCTAGGTCCTCTGTACACTATTATGCTAAAATATAGGTTAAATAGGGCTATTTTCATGCATTAGTTGCAATCATGTGATTTATCTCTAGAAATCTATCCAAATGGATTGGTAAGGACCTTATATTGTAGATAGGATTCTAATAGACCCTAATTCTTCTAAACCTACAATTGGTTTTCTTCTCCCAAACATTCCCTTGCAATGACACTCAATTATTTCACTGTTACACACCTAGCCGAACATACATTGCTTGCCTAGGGCATAACTTTAAAAATAGCTTCTTGACTCCTCAAACATCCTACTTGCATATTTAAATTGTATAGAGACTCCCCTAACTCATTCATCCAACCTTTTGAGTTTCCCATGGTTGGATTTCATGGGGGAGCCATAATACTGAAACTACACTGAACTGGACCAGTAGACTCTCTAAAACTTAAAGAATTTCCTATAGCTAACAAATTAACACTACACTACTTGATCCCTAAATGAAAAAGTATTAAATGTATTCCTAATACATGAATCCACCAATAGATCAAGCATTTCAATCTATTAAAACACTAAGAAAATTCAAATAAGTTGACTGTACTCTGTATCTCAGAACATTTGCTTTATTGCTTTCAAAAACTTGCATACAATCACTCTACCTCAGGAAATGAGCCATAGAGTATCATAAGATGCTTCCACCACCATTTTAGGAAACTAGTATTTATTTACCACTCCTAGAATGAGGGGAATCCAAATTTTTTGAGTTGCATGCAACATTTGCAAAAGTTGCAAATGTTGTCATGACAACGTTTGAGCATCTTTTGCATTTATGATGCAAACTATCTTTTAGGGCCTCTAACCCATACAACTTGATGAACTAAAATATTTAAAGCCTTTTTAAGAATCTTTATCACCTTACATAGGTATAGGACACATTTAGACTCCATTTCCCAAATTTAGGCCCATTCTAAGGACTAAACACTTAAAAGCAAACTAAACTAAACTAGAATGAAATTAGCACTAACCACTAATTCACCTAGTCACACACAACAACAAAAAGACCTTGTAAGGTCTAAGAAAAATCACAATGAATTGGATTGAGTCAGTTACAAGCCAAAAATAACTAGGGCTTTGAGGATATCCTAGGTTCTCCTGCACCAAGAAGAAATTAAGATTCAATGGAGAGAAAGATTCAATAACCATCCATCAAAGGGAGAGAATTGGAGAGAGTTAACACTGTATATCTATCCGGAAAAGGGAGAAGAGATTCTACAAGAATGTGAGAGAAAAAATCAGACAATAAAATTGATACACCTATCCATTGAAAGGAATGAAGAAAGGGAGAGCACACATCAAAATAAAATCTACAGGGAGAGCTGTATGGTAAAGGTTTTTTTAAAACATATTAAATCTAAGCTAGAACAACTTACCAAGATTCAAATATTTTAATTGGTTATAGAAAAATAAGTTTGGTATGTTATGTCATGTTTTATACTACATAATTCATATTGTGTTTCCATCAATGCCAAAGGGAGAGATTGATGAACTATAATTGATTGAATGTTTGAAGATGATAAGTTGATGATCACCGAGATGCAAAAGTGAATGCAAGAAATTAAATCAGTTAATGTATTGTATTGTCATTGATGCCAACTTGATATGGTTTGATTTTTCATACACATAATATCATAACCTTGAATATCTAAAGAGACAAAGTTTATGTTGTTAGTAAAATATAAAAAGTCTATATACACCAAGTGACAGTGAACACCGAACAATTTACAATGTATACCAAGCAAGTGTATATTGAGCACCACAGTAACTGGAGTTGATGACTGAGCATAATTGAAGATGGTGACTGAGTATAATTGAAGTTAAAGAATGACAAAATTTCTTAGCTGGTAGAGCTACAATTTAGGGTTGATTGATTGATTACTTTATTTTTAATGATTAGTTAAACTAAGGAAAGGAAGAAGATTTAAAGCACATCTTATTCACAGTTATCAAGGAGAGATTTACAGAATAAAACTAAAGGAGAGCTTTACAGGATAAATAAAAGCATGGAAATTTTTACGGATCAAGGAGAGAACTATAAAAAAAGGAGATTGAGTGGCTAATCATGTCTATATAAAGAGACAAGGAATTCATTATCAAAAAGAGGAATGATGAGTATATTTTGTGTGAAGATAGAATTCTTCATGCAAATGTGATCATACAGGTTGAAGAATAGAGCCAAGGAGTTCTGTAGACACTGAGAAACAGAGGACAAAGCATTGACTAAGCAGAAGAAAGAAAGAAAGAAAAGGAACTGAAATGTATGTTGATCAGATAGGTATTTTTGGACTAACAATAGATCTAAATATTTTCAAATCAAAGTGGTATTTTGAACAGATCATTTACTAATGCAGGAGTATCCTAGGGTAGTTTGCAATCTTGTGTCACCAAAAACATATTTTGGTTTGATTCCTATTTTACTATTTAACTTGGTTGGAGACCTGAGGTGCTCACTCACTTTGATGGTAGTTCTCGGTTGGAAGATGTATTGCTTCACTGTTGAACTCGGTGACTAGACTCAGTGGTGCTTGGTGTTGCTATGATATTCTACTTGGGATACACTGCTCAGTGGTAGTTTCTCAGTGAGTGCAGCTTGGTGGTATCTTGATTGGTAGCATATTACTTGGTGGTGTCTATTTGGTGGAGTTCTTCTCGGTTGCATCTTTCACTGAGTAGTCTGGCTCTCAGTGTACTTGTTTACCGACTGGTTGTTGGGGTTCACTGACTTGTGTTTATGGATTGGGAAAACTTTGGATATTGCATCTGTGATTTGAGAGTGTCATTGGGATCATGTCAAGTTTTGAGGCGTGTGGATTTGGTACATTGGATCTTGTGTGGACCTAAATTTGTGTTGGTGCATTCTTCTATGTATTTGTTATTAATTGTAGCTGACTGGTGCATTTAAATTTTGTTCATTATAGAATGTATGGCCAACTCAGGCATTTAATTATTGTTTACAAGCCAAATTGTGGCAAGTGTGTATAAAAAGGAGTCTAGGTTGATTATTAAACAGACAAACAAGACAGAAAAGAGAGGCATGGGATGAGAGATAGAGGATAGTAGAGTAAGATGATAAGCTGAGTGATTGTAAGTGCTGTAGATAGTTGTATGTGGGTAGACAGAGATTGCGGATTGCTTGGTGGATTGCGAGCACAAGTTCATATATGGTTTATTCCACTTAGCTATAGGGTAGATGGATAAAGTTGGATCCTACGAGATCTTGTTGAATCTATTGATGTAATTGGCCCTAATTAGGAAGGCCTTATAGCCTTGGATGTTGCATGTAATTGGAATTCTGAGATAATATAAGTTTATTTGATATATCTTATGTTGTGTTGTTTCCGCTATGTGTTCTTGTTGTTGGCTGCAAGTTTAGACAATCCTTTATTGGATCCTCTGAGCTTGGACTGTGTCAAGTGGTATCAGGGCTGTTGGTTAATTTATTGTGTACATTAGGGTTTTCAAATATTTAGAGAGATGCCTCTAAGAAGATTGGACCCTAGGGTGATTACAGATCTTTCTAAGGAGGTGGAAGTGAGGATAACAAAAATATTCAGATTTGAGATGGCAGCAATGAAGAATGAAATAATAGAAGGTATCATAAATATTGGATTGCATAGAGGTCCAAGAATGGATGATGGTTATGAGGAAGTTGCTGAAGATTTTGAGGTTGCTGGATCTAGTGGAGATGATAGAACCAATTGGATAGAGAGATCTAGAGGTGATAGATATGATCGGTTGCAAAGATCTAGAGCTCGGTTGAGTACAATCTACCGAATGGAAGTTTCCAATTTTTTAGGCACATTGAGACCCGAGGATGTGATTGATTGGATTGGTGAGTTAGAATATTACTTTGAGTTGGAAGACATTGAAGATATGCTTAAAGTAAGGTTGGAACAGACTAAGCTGAAAGGGCATGTTTCTTTATGGTGGAAAGAGTTGCAGAGGGACTGAGAAGAAGAAGAAGGTGATATGAAGATCAATCAATGGATGTTGATGGTGATAAAGCTAAAGGCTAAGTTCATTCTTTATGACTATGAACTTGATTTGTTTAAGAAATTGCAGAATCTAAAATAGAAGGAGATGATTGTGGAAGATTATATCGAGGAGTTCTACAAGTTAGCTATTCGGTCTAGTCATAGAGAAATTTCTAAAGAAAAGGTGGTGAGGTATGTTAATGGTTTGAAATTCAATATCCAGGATGAGATTGGTATGTTGAAGATTGAATCTTTAGAAGATGCTTATTAGTATGCACTTAAGGAAGAAGATAAGTTGAAGAGAAGACATTATGGTAATTCCCGAGGAAAAGAGAAGTCAGAGAATTTGGTAAAAGATAGACCAAAATTTGAATATGAACCGAAACCAATGGAACCAAGGAGAAAGACAGGTAGAGGTGTATTTAAAGGAATTTTTTACAATTGTGGAGAAGGACATTAGTCATTTGAATGTCCCCATGCAAATAAGAAAGTTGGTAGTCACCAAAATATTGTGGTGAATGAGGTTGCTGAGAATGAACCCGAAGGGGAGGGTATGAATCTTTTGCTTAGGAGAACTTTTCTGCCCTCGAAGAAAGCTGATTCTTGTCAGAGGAAGACCTTGTTTAGGACTATGTGAAAGTCTGGTTGTAAATGTTGTAAGGTTATTATTGATGGAGGAAGTACTGACAGACCTAGTTGTTGAGGAGATGGTTTAGAAACATGGTTCAAAAAGGTTGAGGCGTCCTTGTCCTTAAAAGATAAGTTGGTTACAAGTTGGTCATGTAGTAGAGGTGAAGGAGTAGTACATGGTGATTTTTTACATTGGTACCTATAGAGATGAAGTATTATGTGACATTGTGGAGATGAGTTCTTGTCACGTTTTACTCGGTAGACCTTGGAAATATGATAGAGAGGCTATTCATAAATGTAAAATAAATTCCTTTAATATAATAAAGGATGGGTAGAAGTCTATTTTGATTCCTTTGAAGGATGCAGAGCTTGGTAAGAGGAACTTGAGCATTGGTAGAAGATCTGAAATGGTTACAGTGGATGGTACAGACATAAGTGTGCAGAGATGTGAAGTAAAGGGAAGCAAAAGAAGAAATGAGGGAAGAGTGTGTCGGTTGAGGAATTAGAAGACATTTATATCAAGAACCAGTTTTGGATCTATGTGCTAAATCCCAACATATGTTCATCCAACTTCTGAGAACATCTTTTTTTTTCACTTGGGGTGTCTGATGCAGGAGCATCCTGGGGTAGTTGGCAATCATGTGTCACCAAAAACATGTTTTGGTTTGATTCCTATTTTAGTAGTTAACTTGGTTGGAGACCTAAGGTGCTTGGTCACTTTGATGGTAGTTCTTGGTTGGAAGATGTATTGCTTCACTATTGAACTCGGTGATTGGACTCAGTGGTGCTCGGTGTTGCTGTGATATTCTACTCAGGGTACAATTCTTGGTGGTAGTTTCTCGGTGTGTGCATCTCGGTGGTATCTTTCTTGGTAGCATATTACTTAATGGTTTCTATTTTGTGGAGTTCTACTTGGTTGTGTCTTTTAATGAGTAGTCTAGCTCTTGGTGTGCTTGTTTACTGACTCATTGTTGGGGTTCATTGACTTGTGTTTATGGATTGGGAAAACTTTGGAGATTGCATCCATGATTTGAGGGGGTCATTGGGACCATGCTGAGTTTTGAGGCATTTAGATTTGGTGCATTGGAGCTTGTGTGGACCTAAATCTATGTTAGTGCATTCTTCTATGTATTTGTTATTAATTGTAGCTGACTAGTGCATTTAATATCTATTCATTATAGAATGTATGGTCGAATGGGTAATTTAATTATTTTTTACAAGCCAACTTGTGGCAAGTGTGTATAAAAGGGAATCTAGGTTGATGATTAGACAAAAAAACAAGACAAAAAAAGAGGCATGGGATGAGAGATAGAGGAAAGTAGAGTAAGATGATAAGCTGAATGATTGTAAGTGTTGTAGATAGTTGTAAGTGGGTACACAGAGATTACAGATTGCTTGGTGGCTTACAAGCACAATTTCAGATCTAGTTTCTTCCATTTAGCTATAGGGTAGATGGAAAAAGTTGGATCCTGCGAGATCTTGTTGAATCTTTTGATGTAATTGGCCCCAAATGAGAAGGCCTTACAACCCATCATGTTGCATGTAATTGGAATTTTGAGATAATATAAGCTGATATTGATATATCTTATGTTGTGTTGTTTCCGCTGTGTGTTCTTATTGTTGGCTACAAGTTTGGACCATCCTTTATCGGATCGTCCGAGCTTGGACTGTGTCATTTACTATATTAGTTTAACCATTGATTCAAGAAATCTCTTAACCAAGTGGGATTTAACAGTCCTTGTTGTATTGAGATACTCAAGAGTATCAAAAGGTTTTCTTGTTGATAGCATACTGAGTGCTAGGTCAAAAGAAAATTTTTTGGTTTTAAGTCCTCTAACAAGGTGTTAGCTCTTTTTCTTGTATGAATCAATTAAAACAACAATAAGTGCTTGACCCTCTATTCCCAATGCATGTTCATACATGAATAAGGCTAATTAACAATGATGAAACTCCTTCTACACTTTGGGCTCCACATACCCAGGTGGGTGCACCTGATTACAGACTCACTGAATGACAGAGAATCTCATAATGATTCAAGGATTTATAACCATTCTTCTTTTTATGTCACTTTGGCCTAGGAAGGCTAACCTATTGATTCACTCTTCAAGGAATCACTAAGATGAATTATATCCTCTAAATATAATCAACTACACATATTTTCTCTTAAATATCAGAAAATAAGGATTTTAATATTTGAGTTGATGATAATAACCACTTGTTAGCATCTTGACTAGTTCCTAATCATGGGTGATAGAGTCATAATAGAGCATACACATATTAAGATAATTAATAGAAACACAAATGAATCCAGAATAGAGTGCCTTACAAACTATCCTCTCACTCCTACACCAATGTATCAAATCCTTGCATGAATCCTAATCCTCTGCAATCATCTGTAAGATTTAAATTCTCCTTGAAAGTAACTCACAAACAAGAGCATGACTATCTTATAACTAGTACACTCAAAATGCCTTACAAATTGAACATACAAGAATTAATGGTAAATGCAAGAAGACATCATTGATATGAAAATGGAGGTTCCACTGTAATTTTATTAATATGAACTCAATAGCAGTACATTTTGAAGACTCAAAACCAATAGTCAGACCAATGTCATAATCTGCCTTGTAGTCTTATTTTTACCATGTTTATTACAATATTACAACTTGATACTTATAGCTAGCCACAGTCATCTTGGAATCCTTTTGGAGGATGCAACAAGCTACAGATGACTAGGCTAAAGGACAAAATACAGTTTCAAGAGGAGACAAAACTTCTGGCTGATGAGAAAACAATATTTGCTATAAGCCATGTGATCATTTGTCTCGTGACTGCCTAAATGCTTGAAGTTGCTCCGAAGTACTTGGGTATTTATCATCTAGATTGTGTCCTCTTGTTGGTGTAGAAGCCCCAAATATCTAATTTTCTTCATTCACTCAACCTCCTTGGTGTTAGCTTTCCCCTTCATATTTATTGTCTCATGCTACCGGGGTGACTATTCCATACTTGCTAACCCACGTGGTGAACACCTCATCACTGGGCCAACTGAAATTGAGAACTTCATATTTTTGGTTGTTGAACTCCTCCTAGTCACTATTGGCCTTCTCTACTTCTACTTCCCAAGATTCAAAAAATGCCCTGGCTTTGCTCAAAATATCAATGGTTAAAAAAAACCAGCCAGTATTTGCCAAAGTGACAATACTTTTTGCCATCTTAGTTATTGCTTCATTTAATTGCCTCAGCCATAGGGCTTCATTATTTATGTTCCCATCCTCTTTGAACATATAGGGATACATATCATATCTATCCTTGGAAAATTCCCCTCTCAGAGTTGTGATCTTCTTCATGACCATGTTTCTCTTGGTGTCTAAATTGACCATCACTTTGAGACACTTATGAGTGCTTGTCAGAATAATATCAATATTATTTTTCTCTTTTGAGAGGGAATTGAAAGATTTAACATGGGACACCTTCCCTTTCCATTTAATCACTATAAGATTCCATTGTTCCTTTTCATCCTCATATTTGTTGATGATGCTTGCAATCTTCTTCCCCAATAGGTAGAGATTAGAGAGGTTGACCTCACTGGCACACCTTTTGAGGTTGGAGAATATTTGATCAGAACATTTTTTCTTCACCAACTCATCAGCCTCTTTGTATTTTAGGGAATCTTCTAGGTCCCTCTTACCCTCCTCTTCCAATCTTGTCCTTTCACTAATTAGCCTGTTCTTCTCAGCTTCCAATTCTTCTCTTTTGGCATCAACAACTTCCTGAGTAGTAGGACTTAGAGGTGTAGGGGATGGGGGATATGTTATGAACGGACTTGAGGAGGAAGGTTGATATGGGTCCTGAGCAATTACCCTTTGGGGCATCAATTGAATCTTTTGCTTACCTTCCAACTCTGCTATTTTGTTGTCCTTCATCAAAGATTTAACCCTCTCTTCAT
>MU225019.1:29436-54301 GCA_018584345.1 Thuja plicata | reverse complement strand
TCTTCATTAATAAGACATTAATGAAAGCCTTAAAGAGGTAAGGG
Organism: Thuja plicata; assembly: GCA_018584345.1. Lineage (NCBI taxonomy): Eukaryota > Viridiplantae > Streptophyta > Pinopsida > Cupressales > Cupressaceae > Thuja > Thuja plicata. The sequence continues at coordinate 54,257 of MU225019.1, read as the reverse complement.
AGGATGTAAGAGAGTGGCATGAGAAAATGGACTTTTAAGAAAGTCCAGCTTGAGAAAGTGGACTTTCTCAAGTGGGTTGAGTTGCTAAGCATTCCTTAATGGAATGTGACAACATTAGGAGGTGGGTTAGAGTAGAATTTGGGATTAGGATTAGATTAGCATGGGTGAATGGGTTGAGAAGGGTTAGAACCCAGGGTAGAAGTGGTTGAGATGGGTTAGGTTGGGGTTTAGGGGAATATTAATAAATGAAATAAACTTATTTAATTCATTTAGAAATATAGGAATTAATTATTTAAACAATTTAATTGCTTTTTAATAAATAGAGAACTATAGCCATTTTAATTAAATTAAATAGGCTAGGGAAATGGGTTAATTGCAAGAGGGTATTTGATTTTGGGATTTATTTAATTCCTTTATAATTAAATACTATAGCCATGTTCGATTTTGGTTTGATTTGATTGGTCGAAATTGATTTGAATTATATGGCTATAATAGTTAATATAAATCAGTGATAAAAATCACCTAGGAAATTAAATTGATTATACCAAGCAGTAATAAGGTCATTTGGACATAATTGAGGGTATGATCACACTTAGGGTAAATAGGGTCCATAGTTGGAACATACCAAATTTAGGTGGTTACAGGTGCTATCAACTTTCCAACATCTAGTTCCCAAATATTACAATCTGGGGTGGGGGCCTTTCTTTGACTATAAGCTGCTCTAAATAGAGTAAGGGCATCTAAACTAGTAGTAGCATCTCTTTCCCACCTTCCTGAATCATATAACCCATCCCCAATTCTGAAGCGGGGATGTTGTGGTACTACCTTCTTAGCCTGTGTGGCATCCCCTGAGGACAATGGTAACTGCTACAATAAATCCTCCCTAGCGTTTCATTTCTGGTAATCGACCTGTCCTGAAGTTTCAACTCTAGGGGCCATTCTAAGGGTTTGCTTATTAATACTAGAACTAGATTCTGAAACAAGAGCTCTAAAACCTTCTTTGAACTGCAAACTCTATCTCAATTTGAATGGTAATTAATCAGTGAGCTTACCCGTTCTACACAGAAGTCACGTGAAGCTAGTTTTCTTCGCAATTCTATCTTTGCTCAAATGGTTTTGGTGAATGATTTAGACTGCAGTCGGCTTAATCAATTTACAACCTCAATCAAATCAGTCTTTCAAATTGAATTCGATTGGAGTTATCACACATTCTGTATTTAATTCACTAGCTTCAATTTCATGGCTTAACGACTCTCTGCAACTTGTTTTATCAATTTTGAGCTTGAACTGTCGATTCTGGGCATCATCCTTCACATCTGATGGCTATCTTATTTTCCTGACAATCACTGTCGACTGAGGACACATGTCACCACCACTTATTCGCTTATTCGTTAGAAGCCGAGCACTTTGGATATAAGCGAACACACAAGCCGTCAGATGTGAACCAACTTAACTGAAGTTTAAAACTCTGCCAGCTTTGAATGCCTGGGCCCACCAAATTCCAAATGTTATCACCTCTTATTCACTTATATGTTAGATTTCGTGCATCTTGGATATAAGAAAATAAGCCGTCCGTTAGATCCTTCCAGGTTTTAACACCTTTCATACTCGTCTACAATTGGACCCACATACTTCCCTGGATAGGTGTCATCACCACTTATTCGCTTATGTGTTAGATGTCGTGCACTTTTCCTTTAAGTGAATAAGTGGTCCGTTTGATCTTTTCAAACTTGTGCACTATTTAATAGAACGCCTTTTCAACAGCTTGGCCCCACCAAGGACATGTGTCACCTCTGCTTATTCGCTTATAGATTAGATGTTGAGCATCTTGGAGATAAGTGAATAAGCGCACCGTCTGATTTTTTCTAAGTTGCTCACCTTTTAACAGAAGAATTTCTAAACACGCTCGGCCCCACCAAGGACACGTGTCGCCTCCGCTTGTTCGCTTATACGTTAGATGTTGAGCATCTTAGATATAAGCTATCAACCGCATCGTCCGATCTTTTCAAACTTGCATGATACATAAGGGGATGACGTAAAAGGGACCTACATAGCGGGACTTAGGAATTATTAAAGTGGTTAGGATGATACAATCTTTTGGAAAAAAGCAACCCATTCAACACAGACACATGACTTAATATGACTTAAGTGACTGAAAAAGTAACATGAAAATAGAACCGGCCGAGGCACTTAGGGTTTTTAGTCACTTTTGACCATTTTCAATTAGGTTGAGGGTTTGAGCACACTTTGTAGAGGCATAAAAACAATTTGAATACCAATTTGAATACCAATTTCAAAGCCCTTGACACTACTAATGACAAGAGACCTTATAAAAATTACAAGGCACATTTTGGACAAGAAATAGCACCAACACAAGGTCACACTTAATAGTGTATATTATAACCTTTAACAGGGTTGGATCTTTACCAAGCTCACTTTAGAAGAGTGAAATTATTTTGGGTTACTTGTTCCAGGTGATTTTTCCCATATTGGGTTTCCACATTAAAAATTTGTGTCAAATGTGTATATGTTTCATTGCATTGATATTTTGTTTTACAGATTATTGAAACAGGATTGGTTAGTTAAATCTAAGTTTATTTGCTGCTACTCGATAAAGTATAGAAAAGATAAACAGTATATCTTATCAAGCAACTTATATTTGTTAAATTTATTTATGGCATACATCTTGATAAAATTGGGACTGTAAGATAATTGAGGGTATTATATTTGAGAAATAAGTTTCCAGTTGGATCTTTTGGAATTAATTGTTAAGGCTACTGATTCACCCCTCCTCAGTTATTCTAATAGGAACACATACATACACTAGAATATTGGAGAAATCGGAGATTTTGAGCTTATGTCAACTTATCAAACAATGTGCACAGACAGAAAGTAGAAGGAATACCACAAACACTTATAGGTTAAAGGGTTAACTCATTCCCTAGATTTCCCAAAGGTTTTTCGAAATGAGTGGATCTGCATTGTACTTAGCTAGGTACATGAAGGGAAGATATGGCTGGATGAACCTAAATAGATAACCAAGGATGTCATTCATGCAGTAGTAGGATATCCAATATGTGAGAAAGCCAAAGCCCTCAAACACCTACCAAGAATTGAGTTGGAGAAGCTTACATTAGCCAAGTGGGATGGTAGAGGCTTGAAGGTCAACTACATCAAGGATGCTGAATTGAGATTCGGTGCTTATGCCATTGGGTATAATAAATTTCAATCTAGCAGGACTAACAACGTACCATGTGGAGCTATGGATATAAATTAAAAGATAGTGAATAAGGGTTTACAATTTAATCTTTCCAAGTTATTGGAGAATCAATTTGAGGAGAATATGAGAACCATTAGGTCAGCAAAGACAAACACATGTAAGTTCAGTTCCTTACTACTATGCATATTCTTCTACATGCAAAATTTATTCCCATCAATCAGTAAATTTAAATGGAAGACAGATAGACCGGTTACAGTATAGATAGATGAAATTATTACAAGCCTATGAGATAATTTTGAGCTAGTAATGAATGATTACTTTTCTAAATTTAAGGCTAGAATGGAGAAGAGATCCTAGATTCCATAATAACTTGTAGATAAATACCAAGGAAATATCTATTTTGTAGTAGATTCAAATACAACATTGATAAAAGAAACAAATCTAAGGACTGCATGGCTACCTCCAATGGAGTATGAGTTAAATATTGATGTTTCTATAGAGGCTATTGAAAAATTGCTAAATGAGCTTGTTCAAAAATGGGCCATGAGATTTGGCACTTATGATGAGGAAAAGACCTGTATACAAATTCAATTACAAGTACAATAGTCAGGTCAAAAAAAGACTAAGATTGTAAAAAATTTGAAAAGGAAATTTTCTATAACCGAAGAAGATTTGGATAAACTTGAAGAGGAAACTGAGTAGCAGACCTTATTCATTCAAGCAGATGAACCAAATAATGACATAGATGCCACAGAGTTAGATGACACACCAGTTGAGGCATCTAAGGCCATAAAGAGAAAAAGTACAAAGAATGTATCTCCACCTCATACAAGATAAAAAATGATGACTATTGATTCACCACCTTTGAAGAAAGGTGTAGCTAAAATTACAAGGCCCCCACTAAAATTTACTTATCAGACAAGGAAAAAAAAGGGCACAACCAAGAATCATGAACTGAGACAATGAAAGAGGAGATATCTTTGAAACAAAGATGACAAGGATGATTCTGATGAAAATCTAGAACAATTCAAAGTTATATAGAATAAGCCATCACAACCTATTGATCAGATTCTAGAGACAATAAAGACAACCAGACAATTAGGACATCCAAAGATATAAGCATATGAATATCTATATACTGAGAACAAGGAGAAACTTGAAGAAGTAATAATAGGTATGATGATAAACCTGAAACAAGTTCCAGTTTATTTTACTACTTCTATTCCATCATAATTGTATGATAAAATATCATCAAGATGGTCATATGCACTACAAACTGAGAAACAAATGAGAGAGGTTGCTCTTAGTCTTATTAAAGAAGATCATACAGTTGAGAAGAGAGGCAGTCTGATGAAGAAGTATGCCAAAGAATTTCCAAAGAAGGAAAGGACATTGAATATCTTGCAAGGAAACTTGAAGGAAGTGAATATTGAGAACCCTAAAATATGGAACAAATTGCTAAATCCATCTAAGGACACCTAGGACACAGAGGAAATAATTGATGTTGTATCTACTAAACTAAGTACAAACCCTATGATAGTTGATGATGTAGTAGTTGATAATGCGTTAGAAAGTATTCCTAAACTCTTAATAAATTTAGGTCACCCAAATATCACAATCACTGATGTAACAGAAGGTGATCTGGATGATAAGGCCAAAGAAGATGAGTTGATCGGTGCAATCGAGACTATTGATGAACATGATACATCATAGGTCACCCAAGTAAACATACCAGGACAACTTCCTATGTTGGTTAAGGCAATAGAGATAGAAACTGAAGCATAACAAAAGTCACCCGAGAAAGTCACATATACAAATGAAGACAAGGGTGAAGATCATGGTAAAGAGACTGAGCACAGTGGTATAACAACTCAAGGTGATGCACCCTAGGATACTACTGATGCTGCAGAAGAAAAAGGTGAAGGTACACCAAGACAACTGAAAAAATAGTAGATACCTCTACTACAGAATCAAGGTCAGTTACCGAGACACCCCACCAAGTACTCACACCAAGTACCGACCAAGTAAAGTAAGAAACCGAGAAAAAGGCTCAGCTTACTCTAGTTCTATCACCATCTTCAATAAGAAGAAGAAGAAGAAGAAGAAAGGAAACAAGGATTTAGTTACCCTAGATGAAATCATAGGGATTCCTAAATGGGATCCTAAGACACTTGATCCTGAATCACTGAAGAAATATGGTGAATTTTGCACCAGAAAAGCTGCACAAGACAAGCTTAGATTAGAAGCTAAGCATGCACAAGTAATAGAAAAGTAAAAGGAGATCTTAATGCAAGTTTTACCAGATATTAAAATTGATGAATGAGCCCCCATACTGGAAAAAATTGAAATGCTCATAGAGGCCATTGATAATCCCGATATAGATGTTGAGCATAAACTAGAGGAAAGAGAAGAGAAGAAGATCCAATACAAAGTTATAGAGAAAATAAGCCAGGCAATGGCAGTACATAAGGTAACTCTATTAGAATTAGTAAATGGTATAAAAATTATCACATCACAAGCCATTACTACTCTACAACAGTTATACACACTAGACCATTTCACTACCAAGATTAGTCAAAAAACTCAAGAAAATAGATCAAGATCTACAGGATAGTGCACAGAGTTTATCAACCGAGCCAACTGCATTACATATGCATTATAAGAAGATACTTCAGAACCAATGGTTGAGATAGGAATTGAAGAAAAAAGAGAAATCAATCAGAGAGAAAGTAACCAAGCTCCATGTGACATTAATACAATATTTAGCAATGATGCAGAAATATGTGACTCTAGCAAATAATCTCAATTCCACCCCAGATTTATTAGTAATAGAGAGCATATATGATATGCATGCCAAGCTACAATTAGAGCTACTCACCCTCAAACACTCAAAGGAGGAATGTGAGAAATTATTGGAAACTCTCAAGAATGCCCATCCCAATATTGTTGACAAACTGTAAGTTATGCACCTTTTGTCATTATTTCAAAAAGGGGGAAATGTATGTATATATGTATAGTAAAGGAAGATATTACAATTAAATTGTTCATATACATATACCGAGAATGTACAAAGGGGAAGTCATCATTTATAATATATTATGTACTATACTAAGTTTTTGATACTAATGCCAAAGGGGGAGAATTTTACTCCAACTGCACATTGAAGTTGTCATTAGTTATCAAGAAGACATAATAGACAGTCATTGACAGAGTCAGCACAAGACAGTTGGCTTATATCACCGAAGTGCAGAGTTAACCAAGACCACTAATCACGCCCACATTTAACCAAGTACAGTGATACCCGAGTAAAAATACTATACCAAGCGTAGACAACACTGAGCTACACAAGCATAACCAAATACTAGTATAACCGATATACACAATATACACCACGCACTAAGGAAAAACATTAACCGAGTGAGCTAGAGTCCATATAAAAGTTTGTAAAGGAACATTATTCTAAGTAAAAAATTTTGAGCCGGCCTAGATAACGGTTTACATGATTGAGGAGGACATTAATTATAGATTTCCAGCATTTATTGTTTATGTCTCCTATGTTTATTTGATCAATGTAAATTTTGTAATCATTGATCTTAGGGTAAAGATGTAAATGTTGAACCCTAATTAGGTCACATCAATTGTTATATAAGTATATATATGTCAATTTTTGATATGTATGTTGATAAAAGAAATGATCAAGTAGCCACCATACTACAGACATCAGAGATCAGACAAGGGATTCAAGGATAGATACCACATTGCATAAATCAGTTTACAGAACTAAAGCAAGGCTACCGAAAGGAACAGAGAAGAAGGTATTATCATTCACATTGAGGTGATATGTTTTATATGAACTTAATGGATATGTATCAAAAATTTTGAGATTGTATATGTTTCAGATCAACTTTCTGTTACTCTCTAACAATTATAATAGATACTTAAATATCTTAACAGAGTAGACTTAAGAGTCCTTTTTGTAAATCTCTTAACCAAGTGAAAACATAGATTGTGTTACTAAATCCTCCCACGAGGTAGATCTAGTTGATCTTTTTGTTACTCCTAATAGGGAAAGATCATCAAAAGTGATCATTTTGTAAAGCTTTAGCATGATACCTTTATTACTGCAGTAGTGAAGTTTTGTGGGTCTCATCCCCACCACAATTTTTACCTTCTAATAGAGGTTTTTTGCGATACCAAAATACTAGTGTCAAGAGAACTTAATTGTGTGTATGTGTAATGTTTATTTTACATGCATTTATCCTTCAACATTGATACTATATGTTTGGATTAAGCAATCTACTCAGTCAGTTAATACAGTACAGTGAATGCAAAGATTTGTCTAAAACTTTTTAAGGGTACTGATTCACCCCTCCCCTCTCAGTACACATCTTTTCCATTATCTTAACATTGTGCCAACAATAAGATCATTTTCTAACCACAACATCTTCTATAAAAAATCCAAAAAGGCCAATCTTTCTAGTATAAAAAATTGCAAACTGAGGTGTTTTGAGGAACCCATATACCTTTATTATAGTATTTTTTCCTAACTAAAACCAATTAGAAAAAGTATGAGTATGCCCCTGCTCTGGGTTATAGACAAGTGGCCTCAAAACTCTTCTCACTATCAACAATATCATCTCATATGGATGGTCCAAAGTTTTGAAAATCACAATAACAAAATAATCTTTGAAAATCCTATAATCACTATCCTTGCAATCCTTATCCCACATATAACACCACCGTGATACAAGATTTTATTTCCATTACTATTTATCATCCCTAATTTCATGGTTTTGATGAAACCTACTATATTTTGGAATAAGATTAGATAACAAAACAATGAATAATGGTGAAAATTGCATTCCTTCTTTTGTTTCCATGCCACTAATTGATTGTGAATTAACCTCTCAAATTCATAAGAAAAGTCAAATTATTAGTTCAGCTCAGAGTTCTGAATTCTCATTGGCATACACATCAAATTTATTAGAATTTTATGATTATAATCTTCTCCTAATATTTGACACAAATAAAAATATTTCCTATGGAAAAACATTGGAAAACTTCATCTAGAAAGGGTTTCTTATCGACTATAGGCATAGTTATGTTCTTCTCTCCTCTTTTTCTATACATTGCCACTTTATATTTGTTAAAGGTTTTCTTCAACCTTTCATAGTCAACGCTGAGCTATTCTTTGTCAATTTTTGTTAGGGCTTGTTTGTTTTACATAATTTTTTTGATAATGGTTGACATAGTTACCACCAACAAGGGTTACCCATTGATCATCCTAATAGTTTTGGTTTAAGGATTATAATGGTTTTCCAATTCTTGAATTAACTCAACATAAAAAATATATTGGGTATCATAAGATTTGAAAATTCTAATGTCCAAGGGTTTGACATAGGGAATTTTGCATATTTGTTCTTATAAAAATACCAAAATGAATCCCTCCCATGAATAAGAATTAAAACATCTCTACAGTCTTCTAATCTATTTGTGAATAGAGGTTTTCCCCCAAAATCCTCTGACCTAGGTAATGCATCTAACAAAGACTTGTGCAAAGGCATCCTATTAGGGTTTGACATTCTAGACTCTGTTTTTGAGCTTTTTGCTACTTCCTTCTTCTTAGGCATTTTAGAAATTATTTATTTATAGCTTAAAGTTCAATGAAGTACTTGCTTATGACCTTCACTTGTAGAATTCAAACTGTCTTCATCGCATAACTCACCTTCACCACTTCTCCAACATCGAATGAAGAATTTAGATAAAATATCGCATTTTAATTCTAAACTTCAAACATTTTTTCTCATCTAGTTCGCGCATGCAAATTCTTAACTCTACTATCTTCTAAAAATTTGAGCTCAAGTGGTTATTGTTGTCATGCCTAAAAGTTGGAAAAAAACACACCTACATTTTTTTTAAAAGAACTATGTTATCTACGTTTACACATGTTAATGTCTCGATGCTTGACAAACTAATTGTTGTTACAATTGTAGTTACTTGTTGAGAGCGCTCAACAGGTTTGAGTGGATATCAGTTGACTAAGTTGACTATGTATAATCCACTAGGCAAAACGTTTCCTTGACCCTCATTATCAAACTATAACGTTTACCTAGTTTAATAACTTCAATTTGATTAGATTCAATCTAGGTTTATAGAGGGAATCATTATTAATTAAATTAATAATATTAAAATCATTAAAATACTCCAATTAGATGATTAAATATTAAATAAGCAAACTCCAAAGTTACATTAATTTCTTCCAAAAAGATAATAATAAAATTTCCATATAAACTAAAACTTTAACTCTAATTTTTTATTTAAATATTACTAATTTCTAACTTAATAATTAACTAAATGTTAATATAATTAATTAATGAAAATTTCAAGATGCTTCTACTACTAAAGTCCATATATGCAACTATAAACCAAGTTTAATAACTTTGGGAGTCCATTGAAATTTTAAATTATTAAATATCTAAATTCCTATTGAATCATTAATTTAAATGCTATTTTATTTTATTAAAGAAATGTCTAGATGTTTCCTAGCTAAAGTCAATAAAATCAACTATTAGCTCCATTACATTCCTTTTGAAATCCACTTGAAGTCTGATATTATTAAATAACATATTAAACAAACTAACCTAAAATAAGATCTAAAATAGATCTTATAAATACTAAAATTCCCATACTTTTTAAAAAAAAATTAAGTGTTTGTGTATATTTTAATATATATATTTTATTGTTTTGTTGGATAGCTAGGGTTAGGGAAAAAAATAGGACTAGGAATGAGTAGAGAGGTGGCAAGAATTTCCATGGTGGCACTGATCATTTCAAGCGTCAGAGGGATGGTGGTGGGGTTTTGAAGTGGCACTGCATTAGATAGGGAAGAACTACTGAAGTGGCGACGGAGAAGGATGGGCCGAGGTGGAGGTTTTGTGGGGTGGCATAGTGCATGAACAGAGACAGTAGAATGTGGTTTTGTTTCCCGCGAGAGGGATTTTGGGCATCAACAAGGGGAAAAGGGGAGCCGAGGGCAACGTGATAGCACCATTCTCATTATGTAACCACAATGGATAGCGCGGCCGCGACTGTCGCTCTCCCACTGTGTAAACACAGTGGGTGACACACCCACTTTCAAATCCATGCGCGAGATGAGGTAGGGATTCGACCCTCCGCTCCCATAATAATATATATTTTAGAGTATTTGAATATATATAAGTAGATCTCTCTTTTCAATTGCTCAATAACGGGTATTTATTTATAAATGATTAATTGGGTTTTGAACCAACTTATATTTAACTATAATTAGGATGAGGTTTGTCTTTATTGAAAATAGATGCATCTTCTTAATATCCATCTAGTTGAGCTTTTTAATCAAATAAACATGTACTTTAATAAACAAATTAATCTATTTTCTTCATTAAAATACTAGTTTAACCACTTAACCATAAACCGTTCTTTTCAATAAAATTTATAAATCAGCAATATAATAAATTTCAAGATAAATATTTCAACAATAATATTTTCAAGGAATAGGTAGAATTCCTCTTTTCCATTCATAATAAATAAATAAGTTGCACTCAAGCTTTACACTTGCTTGCATTTCAAACTATAAAATTAAAACTTTCATAACACAACAAGAACTCATATAAATTTACAACTTTCTCTTTCTTCCAAATTTACAAGGAATAAGTTTAACTAGGAGAGACTTTAAATCAACTCTAAACAAAAAATCACCAAGTTCTGGTTTTACCAAAACTCTAAATTTTTTTTCGAAGAGCTCCAACTGAACCTGCAAGAAGATCATAGGTTGACCATGGAGGCTCACCTCCCAACCTAGGCCTTTACAAGGTCACCCCGAGCTTGCAAAAATAGAAATGGATTAGGTGACAAACAAGCAATAAAAATAGAAACAATACTTATAATAAGGATACAAGAAAACACACATACCCAGGGCTTTACAAAGGTCTCCAATAAACCTGTAACATAGGGTGAAAGAGGACCAAACCCAAGAGGAGAAGCCAAGTAGAACAACAAAAAATACAAATTCTACACATGGGCTCATACCATTTCCCACATCCCTTCTCCTTACAAATCAGAACCATGGCTCCAAGCCATCAAATTTCTCCTTATGACCCCCTAATTCCCATAGGAAAGCTGACATCATGGGGACCAAAACACCCATGTTCATCCATCCACACATGGGAGAATCTACACTACAAGGGTTGTCTTTGAACTTTCAACCCTTCAAGGTTACTCTGCCCTCCCAAGGGTGAGTGTTTCTTGAAGACTCCCATAACAAACTCAAGCACAAATAAAACAAAAAATAATACAAAGGACTCCCATGAACCTCAATGGGCTTACAATAAAATTACACAAGACTACATTAAAGGAACATTCAAGCTTTTAACACACAAGAAAATATACAATAATTTACTCTAAGAAGGAAACAACCCTCAAGTCCAAGCTTAAGGAAAATGAATGATTTTGAGAAGAGCTTTTCCCCTTTATGATTTCTTCCTTCTCCAAATTCCTCTTCCAATTCTGAAAAGGTCTCTAAGAGTAGAGAGAGGGTGAACAACCCTTAATTTACTCCCAAATCCCCCTAAAAAGGATTTCAATCTCAAAATATCAGATATTCATTAATGAGGAAGTGATTCAAGTCTATCCCATCTCCCCACTTGTATTCTCCCTCATAAATGGAGTTAAAGGCTCACATGGGAAGGAAGGGATGACTTGACCAAATTTACCAAACTTTGATTTTCTCCACTTTCTAAATGAGATATTTTAGAGGTGCCATAAATGAGTTATGGGTCTCTTAATGAGTTAAAATTTACCCCTAACCCCCAAGGTACTGAGTGGGGTGGTTAAATTTAACCCTTACTACCTTCTGGAAGCCTATTTGACCCTCCTAAACCCTACCTAAAGTTTATCCACGAATTTTAACTAGCTCGACTCAATCAGATACCTCCCATCCCTATGGTAAGCATGTGCAATCTATAGGATAACCCCCTAGTTAGAGTTGAACCTATCCTAGTTACATTTAATAGCCATGTCAACGCATTAAAATCACATGCGTCAAGTTACACAACCCAATTACACATAAGGCATGACTATTTAGAATTTTACAAAATAAATTCAAATACAATCATGCACATTACATCTAAAAATAAACATAAAACAATAAGGTTCATGTCTATTTATCTAGGTAGAGCCTTAGCTTAACAAAAACTACATAGGTCCATTCCTAATTCCCCATTTTAGAACCATATTCAATCTCTTGCACAATCATTTCAAACACCACTAGTTTGAGAAATCACCACATAAAACATAGCATGCTACGTAATTTAAATCAAACATTTATTCACTAACACTTTCATTATCCAATGATTCATCATAACTTAAAATATATCTGCATTAATTCCAATATGCATAACCATAAACTTCTAGGTCAATTTGCATCCTGATAAAACCTAACATACATATCCATCAAACTACATCATCAAAACTTAATCATAGGAGTAATCTAATTGACTAACATTAAGCATTACATAAGAATATTAACAACATAATCAAAATGTTGAATATACATAGCATAAGATCTAATAAATCCACAAATATTAACATGTGTTCAAATATTCCAAGTGTCTCAAAATCAGTATAAAAAAAAGAGTATAATAGAGAAAAATAGTGCTAAGCTATGACGGGTTGGGGTAGTCCTCACATCCTCCCCCTCTAGGAATGAACGTCCTCCTGCAGTTCATAAAAGAGGTGGGGGAACTGAGATCTCATTTGTGTTGCATCCTCCCATGAGGCTATAACCTCATCATAACAATCCCACTAGACCCTAACCTAGTCCAGCTCTCAGCCTTGAAGGGCCAACGTCCATGCTAGCCAAGATATGAATGGGATCCAAAGCCAGCTGTCTATCTAACTTCACTGGCAAGGCATCCCAATCTATAGCATGAGACTTATCATAGGTGGCAAGGCCAGATGATAAGAAATTGGTCCTATCCTCTCTAAGATCTCAAAAGGTCCAACAAAATGAGGTGCAATCTTAAAGACTTTTCCAAAATGGATTGGAATCTTATGCAGCTAAACTCTAAAGAAGACCCTATCTCCAACCAAGTAAGCTTGATCTATCCTCTTCGCATCTGCATACTTCTTTTGCCTATCATAAGCCTCTTTGAGATGCTGCATAATAAAAATTACATGCTTCTCCATATCTCTGACTAGCTCAGGACCAATGGAAACTCTATCCTCAATCCTATCCCAACTCAATGGTTTCATGCATGTTCTACCATATAGAGCCTAGTAAGGAGGCATGCCCAATGAAGTATGATGCCCATTGTTATAGGATAACTCAAGTAGGTGTAGGTACTCCCCCCACTAGGTCTGATGATCCATCACATACATGCATAGCATGTCTTTTAACACTTGATTGACCCTTTTGGTCTATCCATCTATCTCAAGGTGATAGGTTGTACTGAAATTGAGTCTAGTGCCCATAGCTTCCTGTAATTCTCTCCAAAATGATGAAGTGAAAAGAGAATCTCTATTTGAGATGATCTTACAAAGTATGCCATGAAGTTTGACTATATCTCACAAGAACACCTGTGCCACTGATGGTACGGTGAAGGTAGTATGCATGGGTGAAAAGTGAGCCACTTTGGTCAACTTTTCCACTGTCACCATCATGACATCAAGGCAGAGAGATGACATAGGAAGACCAACAATGAAGTCCATAGAAATGGTTTCTGACTTCCACATTGGTATCTCATGAGGCTTAAGAAGGCCACCTAGATGGTGGTGCTTCACCTTCACCCTCTGGAATTCTAGGCATCTAGCTACCATATCAACAATTTGCAATCTCATGCCTGGGCAATGGCAAATCTATCTCAAATTGGCATGCATCTTCTTAACTCCAGGATGCACTGCATAAGGGGCTCTATGAGACTCTAGCATAACAAATTCATACAATCCTCCAGAAGAAGGTACATAAATGCATCTTCTATGATGTAAGAGTCCATCAGACTCTAATGTATACTCTGAATAATTCTCCTGAAGGGATCTCTAAGATCGAATCAACTCACTAATCATTGCATACATCTCATCCTCATGTTAGTGATGAAGAATATGATCCCAAAAATCTATGCTAGTAGGCATAGAAAAGCCAATGTCGTCTCTTTCTCAAAGCATTACAACAATGTTTTCCTTCCCCTTGATGTAATGAAAATCAAAATTGTATTCACACAAGAAATCCATCCATCTCTCCTGTCGAGAATTAAGCTTTGGCTGATGGTCTGAATGATGCTCAAACTGATGTCCTAAGAGGAAATTTTGGCATCTTACTAAGGAATTCACCACTTCTACAATCTCAAGGTCATGGGTAGGGTATTTGAGCTCGCGAGTCTTAAATTTCCTAGACTCATAGGCTATAGTTCACCCACCCCACATAAGAACATCTCCCAAACCATCTAAAGAAGCATCAGTGAAAACAAAATAATTTCTGAAGGTTCTGGCACAACAAGAATGGGTGCATTGGTAAGTGCTCTCTTGAGATCCTGAAAGGCTCTATCACACTTCTTAGTGCACTCACACTTCTTTCCCTTTCACTAAAGAGAAGTGATGGGGTGTGCCACTTGAGAGAATCCATCAACAAATCATCTGTAAGAATTAGCTAAACCCATGCAACTTCTTACCTCATTCATAGTGGTAGGTGCCAACCAATCCATAATATCATCTATATTTGATAGGTTTACTAAGATCCCATCACAAGATATAACATTTCCTACTTATTTGACCTCTGGTCTAAAAAATGCACACTTTGAAAAACTGCCAAACAACTGATTATCCCTCAGACACTTCAAGACCCATCTCAGGTGCTCTTTGTTCTCTTTCTCATCTTTATAATATATTAATATATCATCGAGGAACACCGCAAAAAAATTGTCAAGGAATGTACGAAATACTTCATTCATGAGACTCATGAATATAGCTCATGGAGCATTGATAAGACCAAATAGAACCACAGTGAACTCATAATGGCCATATCAGTGTGAAATGCGGTCTTGTGAATATCACTATTCATTATCTTAAATTGGTGATACCCCTACTTAAGATATATCTTTGAGAACACTTGGGCACCCTACAGTTGATCAAATAGGTCATCAATCCTAGGAAGTGGATACCGATTCTTGATGGTTACTTTATTCAACTGACAATAATCCATGTACAACCTAAGAGATCCATCCTTCTTCTTTCAAAAGATTATTGGTGCACCCCAAGGAAAAACAATAGGATGAATGTGTCCTTTCTCTAACACTTCCTCAAGCTATATCTTGAGCACATTAAGATCATTAGTGGTCATCCTATAAGGTGCTATGGAAACTAGCTCTTCTTCTGGTACAAGATCTATGTGAAAGTCAACTTGCCTATGAGGAGGCATACCAAGTAGCTCTGATGGGAACACATCAAAAAACTCATGAAGAATGGGATGACCATCTACTGAGGGTTCCTTCTCTGCCTCATCGTCTCTATCACTGATGGTGATAGAATAAAACTAACATTCCTTCCACATGCATCACTTAAGCTACATAGCGGAGATCAAATAGAGGGATACAATTCTTTGAACACCTGAAATCACTTTACCAGTGCCATCATCATCCAAACATTCTATCCTCTTCCAAAAAGAAATCTAACTTCACTTTGTGGGCATATAGCCAATCCATGCCAAGTACTAGACTATAGGTTCCAAGAGGGGTAACTCTGAGGTCTGCTATGGTGGTCATACCACCAATCTGAATCTGACAGTCTCTAACCAATTAGGTAACATATACTCTAGATTTTGAGGCTAACTCTACCTCCCATCTAACATCTTGCCTAGTTTCCACTAGCCTACAATGCTCCACCACCGATGGAGAAATAAAAGAGTCAGTAGCTCCTGTAATAAATAAGATAGAAACACTACTACCTCATATCATACCTGTGGCCTCAATGACTATGGCCTAATGCTATTCCTGGCAGTTATCAACTAATGCAAATACTCTATGGGCCTTGCCCATGTCTCCAACTGTAGGTTATGACATAGCTTCTTGCTGACTACCTCCTTGAGGAAAATATCTAGCAATGTTCCCCATGGAACCACAAGTGTAACAAGGTCCACATTCCTGAATTTTCACACCTTGGGGTCTAGAATACTGTGAACTTGTTGTCATAGTCAACCCACTATATCTACTCCTAGAGGACCACTGAGTTTGTGCTGGAGGTGTGTAATCTTCTTGAGGTCTCTGGTCCTTCCTAGGACCCTATGACTACCACTTCTTGGGCTTAGATCCCTACTGTCCCTAAGGTGGCCTTTGTCTGTGGCTTTGCTGAGACAGTTATGGCTGTTGTGGCTATGGGGTTCTGAATGACTCTGATGAGAATATCTTATTCCCTTCCATTGGGGTCTCTAATATCCTAAAGCCTGAGGTGTGAGATTATGGTTTTTTGATCAATCCCGTGCATCATGAGGTCCTCTAACTATCTCCTTGTCG
This sequence comes from Thuja plicata, assembly GCA_018584345.1. Taxonomy (NCBI): domain Eukaryota; kingdom Viridiplantae; phylum Streptophyta; class Pinopsida; order Cupressales; family Cupressaceae; genus Thuja; species Thuja plicata. The sequence continues at coordinate 37,499 of MU225019.1, read as the reverse complement.
AACAAGGATCTATCAATAGTAAAATGCATTTCTCTTGGTGGTACCATGCAAACAATACCTATTATAGTGGGATTCAACCCCTTTATAAATCGGTTGACCTACAACTTCTCATCCCTCATATACTCCACATAAGGGAGGTGATCAATAAACTTGCCCTCATATTGGGCTACTGAAAGTCCTCTCTAGTAGAGATCCTAGAATTCATCTATGTGACATTGTATAAATTGCTCCAAGAGATACCTAGCTCTGAATATCTTCAGAAAGGTCTCCCATGTAAGGGTATCTATAATCAGGTGCCCCTTGCATTCCTTTTGTTTCCACCAAGTGGAGGATCCTTCTCTTAGGAGGTGTATGGAAAATCATGCTTTAAGGTTGTTCCCATAGGGATACAAACCAAAGCACCTCTCAAGACTCAGAAGCCAAGATTCAGCCTCTATCCTATCTATAGATACTAAGAATAGGGGTGGCTATAGTCATACCAGTTCTCTGATCTGGTCTCCTGTATCTGGGTGTTCCCTCTCAACCCTTTGAACCTCATTCCTAGGTATCAACCCTGGTCCACAAATAGACCCAATATCATGCTCAACGTGTCCCTCAGCCAACCTAGGTGGAGGGTTCCTACTCCATTCTCTAGCCAAGGACCCATGTCCTTCTATATCCTACTGCACATTCTATTATACAACTGGAGGTATTTTGTCAAGGATAATCTCAGAAAGGTTTTTTAGTACCATAAATATATCTGCATTCAAATTTGGGGGCGATTCAGGAGGAGGGTCTTGATTTCCTCCAAGAACCTCTACCTTAGGTCATACCTCCTCATGAACCGAGGAGGTGCATCTACGGCCTCGTCCCCGTTTATGAGTATCTCATGTGAGTGGAGGCATCCTACACATGCATTGAATTAGTTTAGTTATAGCATAGTGGTTTTAGGTTCCCAGCGTTCAAACATCACTCTGATACCAAAATTTCATGCCTAAAAGTTGGGCAAAAACACACCAAATTTTTCTTTTAAAAGACCCATATTATCTATGTTTATGCATGTTAACATCTCAATGCTTGACTAACTAAGTGTTGTTACAATTGTAGTTACATGTTGAGAACCCTGAATAGGTTCGAGTGGATATTATTTAACTAAGCTGACTATGTATAATCCACTAGGCAAAAAGTGTCCTTGACCCTCATTATCAATCTATAACATTTACCTAGTTTAATAACTCTAGTTTGAGTAGATTTGATCAAGGTTTATAGAAGGAATAATTTTTAATTAAATTAATAATATTAAAATTATTAAAATACCCCAATTAGATGATTAAATATTAAATAAGAAAACTCCAAAATTACATTAATATCTTCCAAAAAGATAATAAAAAAATTTCCATATAAACTAAAACTTTAATTCTAATCTTTTATTAAAAAATTACTAATTTCTAACTTAATAATTATTTAAATGTTAATCTAATTAATTAACAAAAATTTCAAGATGCTTCTACCACTAAAGTCCATATATGCAATTATAAACCAAGTTTAATAACTTTTGGAGTCCATTGAAATTTTAAATTATTAAATATCTAAATTCTTATTGAATCATTAATTTAAATGCTATTTTCTTTTATTAAATAAATGTGTAGATGTTTCCTAGCTAAAGTCAATAAAATCAACTAGCAGCTCCATTACATTCTTTTTGAAATCCACTTGAAGTCTGATATTATTAAATAGCATATTAAACTAACCTAAAATAAGATCTAAAATAAATCTTATAAATACTAAAATTCCCATACTTTAAAAAAAAAAAAGTAAGTCTTTGTGTATATTTTAATATATATATTTTCTTGTTTTGCTGGATAGCTAGGGTTAGGGTTATGAATGGGACTGGGAATGAGCGAAGAGGTGGTGAGAATTGCCATGGTTGAACTGGTTCATTTCAAGCGACAAAGGGATGGTGGTGGGGGTTTTCAAGTGTCATTGTATTACAAAGGTTTGACACTGCTGAAGTGGCGACGAAGAAGGATGGGCCGAGGTGGAGGTTTTGATGGGGAGGCATAGTGCATGGACAGCGACGAAAGCACACGGTTTTTGTTGCCCGCGAGAGGGAGGTTGGGTGTCGGAAAGGGGAGAAGGGGAGCCAAGGGCAGTGCGACAGTTCCATTCCCACTGTGTAACCACAGTGGGTGACACACCCACCTTCAAACCTGCGAGCGGGATGTGGTAGGGCTTCAGCCCTCCCCTCCCACAATAGTATATATTTTAGAGTATTTGAATATATTTAAAATTTATTATTATAAATATATTTATATATTGCACCAACTTATAAATGTATAAAATCTGGTTCTCCCTTTTACTTAGGTATTTATAATAATTAACTTTTACTTATACGATAACAAATAAATAAATATATCTGTGTGTGTGTGTGTGTGTGTGTGTGTGTGTGTGTGTGTGTGTCTATATATATATATATATAAAAGTAGATCCCTCTTTTCAATTGCTCACAAATGAGTATTTGTTTATAAATGATTAATTGGGTTTTGAACCAACTTATATTTGACTATAAATAGGATGAGATTTATCTTTATTGAAAATAGATGTATCTTCTTAATATCCATCTAGTTGAGCTTTTTTATCAAATAAACATGTACTTTAATAAATGAATTTAATCTATAAATAACACTTTCATAGCACTAATACCAAAAAAATAAAATCTGGTTGGTTTTGATGACTATAGACCCATCTCTCTATGCAATACACTATATAAACTATTGACTAAAACCTTTGCTAATAGGTAAAAAAAGTTCTTGCCCATGGTAATCTCTGAAGAACAATATGGTTTTAATTTTGGAAGATCTATATTAGATGGGGTAATTATTGCATAAGAAGCGATACATACCATCCAACATAATCGTTCTCCTAACATGCTTATAAAGCTAGATATTAAAAAGGCTTATGATAAAGTTGATTGGATATTTCTATGTAAATGCCTAGAATCCTTTGGTTTTTCTAGACAATGGATCAACCTAATTTTTGAATTCATCTCTTGACCAAAGATGTTAGTAATGGTCAATGGTAACCTAGCCGATTTTTTTAATATTACATAGGGTATTCGAGAAGGTGATCCACTATCTCCTTTTCTTTTTGTTATTATGGAAAAAGCCCTAGAAAGAACCCTAACTAAACAAAAGAATGATAACTATGTATCTGGCTTCAAGATAACTGAGGAAATGGAGGCATGTACACATCAAAAAAAATTTGATGATAACCTCCTCTTTGGTAGGTATAATGTAGTGGAAGCTAGAGCAATTAGAAATACCCTAAATCTGTATTCTATCGCATCTGGACAACAAATAAATAAAGGGAAATCTGAGATTTATTTTCTAAACACACCTACTTGTGTCCAACAGAAAATATGTAGGATATTGGAATATAATATAGGGGAACTCCCATGCAAATACCCGGGGCTCCCCTTAGATAAGGGTAACAGATCAACAAATTTATGTAATGTGTTAGGGAATATTGATAAAAAAGCTGAATCATGGAAAGGAAAATGGTTAACAAGCGTTGGTAAAACAACTATGATCAAATCTGTACTCTTTTTCATTCCTATTTATTAGATGATGTGTCTTAGTATGCCCAAAGGTATAGAGAAGGAAATCAATAAAAAAATAAGAATTTTTTTTTGGCAAGGATCTAATGACAAGAAGAGATTAGCTTTAATTGTATGGGAGAAGATATGTAAACTATTGGAGGAAGGGGGTTTAAATATAAGGAATATCAAACAATAGAACATGTCTTTAGGCACCAAACTAGTATGAAAGATGTATAGAGACCCAAAAGCCAAGTGGGTCAAAATTCTTAGATTTAAATACTTAGATGGTAGGGATCCTTTAAGCATCTTCAGACATACTCCCCCCTAAAGGATCACGGATTTGGAATTTTATATTGGAATGTAGGAATATTATTTTAGATAATATAACTTGGGATATTGGTAATGGAAGTAAGGCTCTATTCTAGGAAGATTCTTGGAATGCATGTCCACCTCTTTGTACCATTCTTAATAATAAACTAGGCATAGAACTTATTAAGTGTGAAAGGGGTATATATGTGAAGGATTATTTAGAGGTAATGATAATAATCCAACTTTGGGTTGGAAATGGAAATCCTTTAATAACCTTGGAATTTTATAATCTTTTAGGAGCAAAGTGGAACAAATCATAAATAGTAGAAAATTAAACCCATCTAATGATCTAGACAGAATAATTTGGGCCAATTCCAAAAATGGAGAATATAATACTAAATGTGGGTATAATTCCTTGTCTAAATTAGAACAAATTCAGACTACACTACCTATAGACTTATGTTGGAGAATATATTGTTTGCCTAAGGTGGGCATGTTCACATGGGCTGCAGTTCAACATAAGATTATGTCGGTGGAATGGTTCCAAAAGATAAGTTATCATGGACCATCGAGGTGTGTTTTCAGTGAGAGAGTGTGAATTTTTTGATCATATTTTTACTAACTCTGATTATTCACACAAGTGTTGGTCATGGTTGGCCAACAAGTTAATGTGTAAAACTGGGTTTCCCAAATAAACTGGTGAATATCCTTACATCTTGGCCAAGGAAGATGGACTCTAGAATGTATGAGAAAATATGGAATATTGCGCCTTCCATAATAATATGAGAATTATGGAAGGAGAGGAACAAAAGGATATTCAATGATAAAAAATTAGATTTAGATCAACTATTAAATAAAATCGAAGCTAGTATAGTAGAGGTAGTGAACAATTGAAACATAACAGGAAGGAAAGATATGGTTTTTACCCATAACGATGAGAAACTAAGGAAATTATGGTATGGGTTAAAAATTTCTCCCTTTGTTGGCCAAAATGATGTTGACAAGGGATATTTGAGGCGCAATTGTGTATGGAAACCTCCCTTGGAAGGTTGGTTCAAATTAAACTTTGACGGGGCCTCTAAAGGAAATCTAGGTAGAGGTGGAACGGGTTTCTGCATTCATGATGAGTCAGGTAAACTGATTGCATCCAAATCATCCTTCTTAGGATTTGCAACCACTAATGAGGCTAAAGGTAACACCTTGATCGAAGGATTAGTGTTATGAAAAAGACTAAACCTAGATAATACAAAAATAGAAGTGGATTCATCCTTGATTATAAATGCCATCAGAATGGGGAGCACAAAAAATTGGAAACTTAATGGGCTAATGAAGAGAGGTATTAACTTATTAACATTATTCAAACAATATACATCTAATCATACCTATAGGGAAGGTAACCAAATAGCAGACTCTCTAGCTAATAAAGGTGTGGAAGGTAGGAATGAATAGGTAATAGTGGGAACAAATTAAGGGTTACAAACAGAGGATATCATGGAAGCATAGAATAGAAGAATATTGGGAACTAAATTTTAAATAGAGGGGAGATCCCTTTCCTATCTATCATTATTAAAACTAGCTGACAATCTTATAGATATTTTTATAGAAGCAATGGAGGAACCAAATTTTTTTTTGTCTCTTCTTGAGTATTAGGTGGAAATATAAAATAAATTACCATTAACGTGAAGATATTGAAGGAGTGGAATCGATAGGAATGAAGAAGACAAAATGATTCATTTTTGTCATCAATAACGTGGACTTATCTTAAGTAGGGCTATATAAGGGAGCCAAGTATTAAAATAAGGTAAGGTTGTCTAATAAGAAGATCGATGGCTACTGTAATAAAATTGAGATGCACAAAATATCAGATAGCCTTCGATGGTAAGATCACCACCAAAAGAATTAAAAAGATGATGTTAGCCACTTATGATATAACTGTAAGGTCTGTTTACATTATTCTATGGAGTGAATTTATTGAGAATGACAATAGTCATAGAGTGAATTCAGAAATCCTAGCGATGTTTATTGCATCAACTCTACATGTCGATCCTGATATTCAGGATATTGGGAGACTGTGCAGGAAAATATTTAAAAGAAAATATCTTGTTGACCTTGACAAGGTAATAGAAAGTATAAAAGATGATTTAACGATTCCTAAACCTAGAGATTATCAGCATTACAAAGGAATTGATAGGAAAATCTCATCCTTTCCTATACTGATGGTTGAGGACAGAAACAAATACATTGTAGAGCTGCCAACTATAAGGAGGAATTTAGGTTTTTTGTTTAATTTTATGCATATCAAGATCACCTGAGAACCAAATTGGTTTGATAAATTTATAGTAGAGGATGAAGTGGGACTGAGTATTCACTGTGATGAAATGTATGAAGAAGAATGATTAATGAGAGAAGCTAAAAATTTGTGTATATCTTCTTGCTTTACTTAAATTCTAGAAGTTAAAAAGAAATGCATATTTAATGAGAAAATATACAGTCACATGTGAACAAATGATTATATAAGATATATTTATATACTAATGTATTGAATTTACCCATATATTCATATATAGATGTGTCCTCATATATGAGAAAAGATATTTATGGGTATATGTTCTCCCCTTATAAATGACAATGTTAATTAACCAAATAAACTTTAAAAGGGCAAGGGTCTATCAAAGTAAATGAAGCAAGAAATGGAAGAGTGGAAATTAATATACACCAATCATGATTAATAAAATAATAACTATCAAGGTAAGTAATTATGAAACTCTTGAAAATTGGGGTTTTCACTTTAAAAAGTATATCGGTATTAAATTCTGCAGAGATATTGTGTGAGAGAATAATTAAATGATAGGAAACAATTCCCCATCATCTCTTTAATCATAAAAAGGCCACAATTAGTATTACAGCTGACTCAAATGGTAATCATTACACAATTAATAAATATAATGGGGTTAACTGAGTTATTGGAGAATTAATTATAGTATAATCCTTTTTGAAATCACACTCCATCTCTATAAATTTAAAAGAGGTGGTGTTTACCATTTGTACCAAAATTAACAGGGAGCTAGTTGGTAAGTTATATAGTATTGAGTTAATTCTTTGCGTTTATCTTTATAGATATAGACTAATCTGGGTGTTTTTAATATACAATATGTACACCAATTTTTGAACTTTCCATGTCAAACAAACCAGAGATATGGCTTTCCTAGGCAAGATTACATCAGAGCGGTGGAATAAAATCCTAAAACCCGTGGATGATATGGCCAGAAGAGCTATCAAATGGATAGTAGGTGATTCATACTTTGATTATAGTTTTACATTACGAACCAATGGAGAGATTCTAGGGGTTTTTATATCATGTTTACTAAGAGTTGGGTATAGTAAGGAAGAAACCATAGAACTATGTAAAAATCTCTTCATAGACAAAATTTTAGGTGGTTTGGAAGCGGTGGTCAATAATATTAATTTTAGGCAGATGGTCCCATATCCTGAAGACTGCATGAAGGAGGCCATAGGGAGTCTTGAAAATGACTTTAAGTTACCGCATAGGCCATGCTTGGTGTTTAAAGATCTAGAAGTCTTTGATATTCACCGGGAGGAGATTAAGAGAAATCTCCATTTCTTAATAGTATGGAAGCATGTTAGGATTTCATCGGATCCCAATTGGCTTTCCCATTACTTTAAAGTGGAGGGCTTCAGTTTTCCACCATCGGCCAATTAGATTAATATGGAGCAATTCCAGAAAGACCCACCTATCTTCATAAAAAAGGGATGGTTGAGAAAAATTCTAGGTACCGAAACTAGGAAAAGGAAAGATGAGGAAACAAATGATGAAATTTTGATTCTCAAAAAAGTTGAGGAGAATGAAACATCATAGTCTGTAAAATTAGGGTCTTATAGCGAAATGTATAGAAAGGGATATTAGACTGTTATTATTTTTTTACTAAGCGTGCCTCAAGTTATGATACCTTAGACATATATAGAAATAGATGTAAAACTCATATCCTAAATAGTCTGTTTATTAAATTATATATGAACGTATGATTATGTTTCTTTGAAATTTTATTTCAATTTATACATAGAGGTTTCTTTTCATTCAGGGAACATTTATGATGCATATATGTATTATGATATATATATATATATATATATATATATATATATATATATATATACA
>MU225019.1:2012-13303 GCA_018584345.1 Thuja plicata | reverse complement strand
ATTCTTAGCTCGGTAGACTCTGTCTAATGACTGATATGACATTCTGAACTCGGTAGACTCTGTCTGATGACTGATATGACATTTGTGTAACATCAAGGACAACACACAATTTAAACAATTGTTTCCAACACAATATATCTAGTGTATCAGTAGAAGTGTTCACTGAAAGATGCGCTTTACATGTTTTTCCTTATCCATGTTAGTGATGGTCCCTTTTAGTTTGAAAAATATGGTGGAGTGTGTGTTTTGTATTGTTCCTATCTTGTACGTATTCATTTTTTTTTCAGTTGATGCAATTGTAATGTATAGATCCTATCCATTCATACTAAAGATCTCAGAGATTGTGTAGCATGTTGAGGTGTGTTTCATTATGCAAGGTAGTTCACATTTCATTCCTTACCATTGTAGAAATGTTTTGGTGTGACCTATACCAAATTGGTCTAGGCCAACCTAGCCGTTGGAATCAAGTAGTATAAAGGAAGCAATATTCTAAGTTATTCTTGTGGCTTCTTATATATGATTAATATACAAAATGAGTGTGAATCTAACATAATATGATCTATGTGTTGATGTATGTGTGAGTTGATGCAATCAATAGCATCCTTTTATATCATTTCTATATTGTAGAGCATCAATGATTTTCATTCCAGTGGTGGATTCTTCATTTAATTTATTATATTATGGCAGTGATCCTATTTTTAATTGGCGACGATCCTTTCATATTTAAGGGTAGTTAGACCGACTGATAGTGAGCCAATCCACAGTGAAAAATAGTTATGAGCATTTATAAAAATAACCTTAAATGGTGTCACCTTAACTGTTGTTCATTTTATGAGAATGTTTCTTTGTGGTTTTTCCTAGTTTGGGTTTCCATGTAAAACATCATCAACTGCTGCATCATCAATTTGTATTGGATCTGCACTTGGTCTAGTAGATGCAACATCATTTATGTTCTCAGTATCCTGGTTATCCTCAGATAGATTCAGTGATGTTTTCCATATTTTGGTGATCTCAACATCCACTTCCATCATATTTCCTTGAAAAATATTCAAATTTCTTGCCTTCTTAGGAAATTGCTTTGCATACTTCTACATGATATTGTGTATCTCATCAACTGTACAATCTTCCATAATAAGTGTGAGAGATTCTTCTCTCATCTGTTTCTCGGTTTGTAGTGCATATTTCCATCTTGCAGATATCCTATCATATAACTTAGTTGGTATAGAAGTAGAAAACTCAACTAGAACTTGTTTCAAGTTTATCATCATACCTTTTATTGCTTCTTCAAGTTTGTTCTGGTTCTCAGTAGTTAGATCAACAAATGATTGTATCTTAGGATGTCCTAATTGTTTGGTTGTCTTGATTTCTTCTACAATCTCATCAATAGATTGTGCTGGCTTATTCTGTACAACCTTGAATTGATCTTGATTATCATCAGAATCATCCTCATTGTCTTTGTTCCTCAAATATCTCCTCTTTGGTCTCGGACCTGTATTTTTTATTTTCTTTGATTGGTAAGTGAACTTTGGTGATGGCTTGGTTATTTTAGCTACACCTTTCTTCAAAGGTGGGGAATCTACTTTCACTTTTTATGATCTAGTCTTCAGTGAAGACTCAGTCTTTATCCCTTTTCCCTTTTTGGAATTTGGTGCCTTGACTGGTGTGTCATCTAATTCAGTGGCTTCATCATGTCTAGATTTGATATCTTGTTGACTGACTGAGGTCTATTCCTCAGTTTCATCTTTTGATTTGTTTAAGTCCTCATTTTTAATATCAAGTTTCCTCTTCAATGTTTTTACTATTTTGGACTTTTTCCTTCCCAATTCTTGTACTTGTAAATTGATTGAAATTCTATTCTTTTCCTCTTCATAGGTTCCAAATATCATAAGAGTTTTGTTAATAGCTTCATTCAATAATTTCTCAATTGCATCAAATGCAACATCAATATCTAACTCATAATCTAGTGGGGGTAGCCAAGTAGTCCTTGGATCTACTACTTTTATCAATGTTGTATCCGTATCTACCACAAAACATATTTGATCATTATATTGTTCTACCAATTGAGTAGGAATTCAAGATCTCTTTTCCATTCTGGTTTTAAACTTGGAAAAATACTCATTCATTATTGGTTCAAAATTCTGACCTAGACTTTTGATCATTTCATCTATTTGAATTGTAATTGGTCTATCTATTTTCCATTTGACCTTGCCGATAGATGGAAATAAATTTTTCATATAGAAGAATATACACAGTAGTAATGAACCAAACTTACATGTGTTTTTCTTTGATGACTGAATGGCTCTCGTGTTTTCTTCTAACTGCTTCATCAGTAACTCAGAAAGATCCAGTTTTAGTCCCTTCTTCACAATATTGTAGGCTATGTCCACAGCTCCAAAAGGTACGCTTTTTAATCTACTAGATTGGAATATCTTCTATCCAATTACATATGCTCTGAATCTCAGTTCAGGATCACTAATATAGTTAACCTTCAAACCTCTACCATCCCACTCGGCTAGTGTAAGCTTTTCCAACTCAGTTTTTGGTAGGTGCTTGAGTGCTTTGGTTTTATCTGAGATTGGATAACCCGTGACAACATGGATAATGTCTTTGGTTATCTTCTTAGGTTAATCTAGCCATAGATTACCTTCATGTACCCTACTAAGTAGAATGCAGATCCATTCATTCTGAAAAACCTTCAGAAAGTTTAGGGCATTGGTTAACCCCTTAACTTCCAAATGTTTATTCTCATCCTTTAGTTTTCTGTTTGTGCACAATGTTTGGAAAGTAGAAATAATTTCAAAGTCTCTTATTTCACCTATTTTGTAGTGTATATAGGCACTCACATCTTGTACGAGCAAAACCCTAGCCAGGATTGATGAAAACACGCCTTTGTCATCTGGTTGTGCTGCAACTTATGGGTGAATCTTATAGTTAGGTTTTGTACAGATGGAGTTCTTGATCAGAACAACCTTCTTTTCCTTGACCAGCTTAGCTTGCTTTGTGCGAGATGAAGAGGCCATGGTTTTTCATTTTAAGGCTTCTGTAAAATATGATCAAATGAATTGGTGAGTTTAGAATACACAATAACTGCCCTCTGTATGCTCAAAATGTGCTAAAATATCTATTGAATGCTCGAATAAACTTTTCTTCAAATTTTCTCTATGTTGTGTATATTGACCAATCTGTAGTGCTTTCACTTGTTCAGTAAGTTGTTGATTGCTTTCAAATAGTTTTGATATGATTCCTTCAGATGCATCAGATGTGCTACCAGATTTAGATCCAGATGTATCGAATGGGTCATAAATCTCATCTTCATGATAATCAGTCTCATGATAGTGAAGTGACATATCCTTTCTCTTAATCAACATCTCCCAGAGTTTTTCTTTAGCTTCTTTGTACTGTTCAACATAGATGTGCAAGTGTGATTTCTAATTTGCAATAGTTTTATCAAGTGTATGCCTTTCCATTGTAAGATCTTTTATTTTCAGTGATTAAACCTTCCAAACAAGAGAACTAGATTTGATACCAATTTTTGGGATAATGGAAAGGATATGTACTAAGAGGGGAAGGGTGAATTAGTACCTTTAAAAACTTTTAATCAAATCCTTGTAATCACTATACTGTATTAACCGACTTAGTAGATTGCATACACCAAACATATAGTATCAATACTGAAATGTAAATGCATGTAAAATAAACATAACACATACATGAAAGGAAGTACACATGACACTAGTATTTTGGTATCGTAGAAAACCCATGTTAGAAGGTAAAAACCATGGTGGGGATGAGACCCACAAAACTTCACTACTGTAGTAATAAAGGTGGTCTATTAAAGCTTTAAAAAATGATCACTTATGATGATCTTACCCTATTAGGAGTAAAAAAAAGCTCGACTAGATATACCTCATAGGAGGATTTAGAAACACAATCTATGTGTGTACTCAGTTAAGATATTTACAAAAATAATGTTAAGTCTACTCTGTTAAGAAATTTAGGTGTCTATTACAATTGTTAGATAGTAACAAAAAAGTTTGATCTGAAACATATACAATCTCAAAATTGTTGATACAGATCCATTAAGTTTATACATAACATATCACCTCAATGTGAATGATAATACCTTCAACTCTATTTTTCTCTGTAGCCTTGCCTTAGTTCTAAAAAATTGAATTCTATTGTGTAGTCTCTGTCCTTAAAACCCTTATATGATCTTTGATGTTCATAGTATGGTGGATACTTGATCAACATACAATACACAATGACATCTATACAATTATATATCAAACTATGTGACCTAATTATGGCTTAACAATTACATCCTTACCCTTAGATCAATGGTTACAAATTTTACATTGATCAAATAAACATAGGAGACAAAAAATTAATGCTGGAAATCTGTAATTAATGTCCTCCTCGATCATGTAAACCATTATCTAGGTTAGCTCAAAAGTTCTTACATAGAGTAATGTGCCATAACACACTTTTAGGTGGCCTCTAGTCCACTCGCTAAAATTTGTCTCTTAGTTCTTGGTGTAGTCTGTGTGTCTCGGTTATACTGGTGTTTGGTTATGCTTGTGTAGCTCTATGTTGTCTACTACTCGATATAGTCTGTATACTCGAGTATCACTGCACTCGGTTAACTCTGGGCATGATCACTGCTCTTGGTTAACTCTGCACTTCCGTGATATATAATGACTATCCTATTTGACTCTGTTACCGACTGTCCATTTTTTGTATATTCATACTAATTACAAATTTAATGTGTAATTTGTGTAACGATGTATTCCATTTCTGGGTAATGTATTCCGGGAGACAAGGCCCCGGGTCCCGACAACTTTCCCATGTTTTTCTTCCATAATTACTGAGAAATTGTCAAATTTGATGTGGTTAAAGCTGTGTAGGAATTCTTTGGGTCCAAGATCTTCTCAAAGAACTCAATGCTACTTTTATGGTTCTTATTCTGAAAGTCACAGGGGTAGACTCAATGGATCTTCTTAGACCCATTAGCTTATGTAATTTGTTCTACAAGATTATTTCCAAAGTCATTACCATCAGAAATCTTCATGTGCTCCCCTTCATCATCGCTCACCAACTATCAAGTTTTGTCCCTGGTCAACAAATCCTGGATTCCATTATGGCGGTGCATGAGGTGATTCATTCATTAGAAGCAGGAAAGAGGGAAGGTTTTCTCCTAAAGCTTGATCTGTCTAAAGCCTATGACTAGGTGGACTGGTCTTTCCTGTTGAAAGTGTTGGGATCTTTTGGATTTAATAGTAAATTTTTCCTTATCATCCATCAACTCATTTCTTCACCTTCATTTTTAGTCTTGGTTAATGGGTCTCCTTTAGCCTTCTTCAAAGCTTCTTGGGGCCTGAGACAAGGGGATCCCCTATCTCCTATCCTATTCATCATCTTGGCTGAGTGCTTGGGAAAATCAATTTCAGCTCATAAGATTTTAGGGGAGCTGAAAGGCATCAAGCCATCCTCTAGTTTTTCCATCTTCTCTCATCAAAAATTTGTTGATGACACCATCTTAGGAGGTGAAGCATCGGTTAATGAGGCTAGAGTTTTTAAACACTTACTAGATTCCTATATCAGGGCCATAGGCCAATTAATCAACTAGTGCAAGATCTCCCTCTTTTTAATTAACATGCCTGAGGCCAGACAAAGGAGAATGGTGGATATTTTAGGGTGTAGTATTAGATCTCTCCCCTACACCTACTTGGGCCTCCCTCTTGGAGCTAAACCCCTAGAATATTTTTGGAACAGACTAATTGACAGATTCAATAGAGAATTGCTTGGGTGGAAGGGAATTCATCTCAGCCAAGCTGGAAAGATTTAGTTGGTCAAATCCACTCTTCAAAACCTTCCCACTTACGCCCTTAGCCTCTTTTCCATCCTATCTAAAGTGGCTGAAGCTATGGAAAAAATCCAAAGAAGATTTCTTTGGTCTGGGGCGGAAGAGCATAGGTGTTTCCCTTTGATTGCTTGGGACAAAGTTTGTCTCCCTAAAAGGGATGGTGGTCTGGGAATTAGGAGGATTAGGCCTTTCAATAAGTCACTTCAAGCCAAATAGATTTGGAAGATTTTCCATGGTAAAGGGGAATAGAGGGATTTCAACGAGGATAAATACTTGTCCAATGCTTCTTTGAATTCTCTCTTTGAAACTAATGATATCCTGAATTGTTCTTGTATCTGGAATGACATCCTCAACGCCAAAGACCTGGCCAAGTCAAAAGAAAAATAGAAAATTGGAAATGGTCACAATGTTAGATTTTGGAATGACAATTGGATTCTGTTTGGACCCCTGAAAGATATAGATTTCTTTAAATCTTGGAAGGAGGAATGATCCTTACTTTTCAAGGACAAAGTTTGTAATTACAGAATGGGTAATTCTTAGGTGGATATGTCCTCTATTTCCCAGGAGCTTTCTCCATTACTCATTGCTTTGAATGTTATTTATCTTTCTTAGAATTAGGATGCTTTGATATGGGAAGGATCCCCTAATGGCTCTTTCACTGTGGGCTCTACCTACTCTATTCAGTTGCATCAGGAGGCTACTCTTTTCTAGTCTAAAGCCTCGTTACCTGGCCTTATCCCAAAAATCAATGTCTTTTACTGAATTTTACTTCAAAATCGCATTCTCACTATTGATAACCTTATCAAGCGTGACATCCCTATCCCCAATAGGTGTGTTCTTTGTTAGAGCCAAGTTGAATCTTTGGACCACCTCTTTATCCATTGTACCTTTTTTAGGTCTGTCTAGCAGTTTATCCTATCTCTTTTTGGCTTGCATTGGTGCTTCCCTTCCTATGTCAAGGACCTCTTCTCCCATTGGACCTTGCCCTTCAAAAACACTACCTTTCACAAAATTTGGTCATGGGTGCTTCCTCACCTCTACTGGGGAGTTTGGAAAGAGTACAATAACTACATCTTTAGGGACTGTAGTGCCAATCCCAAAATTATATATGAGAGGATACACCATGCTCTTTTGGAAAAAATTGTTACTTGTGGGAATACTAATCCTTTTTCAGGTATAGATGACTCTGCTAATCCCATTAAGACCATAGATAAAAGACAACATTGTACCTGGAGCTATCCTCCGGAAGGATGGGCCAATTCCAACTTTGACAGTGTGACCAAGGGTAACCCTATCAAAGTGAGAAGTGGTGGCATGATTCAAAATTTCTTTGGCCAAGGATTTACTACTGTCAGCCTTCTATTGGGCACATAAACCAATCACTACATGGAAGATAATGTAGCCCTCCAAGTGACTAAATTATCTCATGACTTGGGAATAAAAAAACTTTGGTTAGAAGGTGATTCGTGCAACATAATCAACTATCTTAACATGAGACACCTGTCGTTGTGGAATATAGCTAATATGATTGAGGAAACCTGCTCCCTCTTGGACACCTTTGATAAGGTTCATTTATCCCACGTGTTTAGAGAAGGAAACCAAGTTGTTGACTAGTTTTCCAACTGGAAAGTGAGAAGTGATAGGCAGACTCATTGGCTTAACAGTGGAGACCTCCCACATGAAGCTTTGGATTTTGTTCCTTATGACCAAATCCACCGGAAGGAGGGATTTATTAATATTAATGAAGATTTTTAATGCATTGAATGGTAATGGTTTTTCCATTAATGAAAAGTATGAGACAGGCTAGAAAGGCAATCATTACAAATCACACCCACACACTTACTGGGTGCCCAGATGCTTTGGCAAAACTTACCGTTCAAGGCAAAGAAGCAAAACTATCTGGAACAATTCAGAGAAGAAAGGTCTATGTTTCTATTTTGCCTCCTTTTTTTCTACGTCTCTATTTCTTGCGATGGGAGGGGAAAGGCATAGGAGGGAGCCTGCTAAATATTGCAAAAAATGGAGGCGGTGTACCACGATTTGGAACTACCTTCTAAGTGGTGGCATTTCTACCTTCATTGAGAGGCTTCATGGTGGGAATTCATCTGTGATTAATTTTTTTGTCAAAAGATGGAATGAAGGCAGTATTGAGATTGAGGGAAGAAATTTTATGGAGACAAAGGAGGTAATATTTGTTGTCATGGGTATCCATATAGTTGGAAAGAAATTCTACAGAGACCAAAAAATTTTATATTTGGCGATTAGTGACTTTGACAGAAATGAGGAAGAAAAGAAAGAGCTCACCAAAGTTGGCACCCACTACCTTCCTGAAGGGATGAAAATATTGTGGAGGTTATTTTTAAGATCCATCATCTACTACATTACGCTAGACACCAGGTTTGACAGAATCTGAACCTACAATTGTTTCCTCTTGAATCATTTTCACCATGGAATGCAGGTGTCTATACCCTTTTATTTGTATGCTTCTATAAATGATAACATCAATGGGTTTAGAGAGAAGGCCATAGCTAACCCTACCCTACATGAAGACCTTTTTCTTTTAATCTATGGATATTTTAAGGCCCAAATCCTTGGGAAGGAGGTGGCTCAAAAATATGAGATAGAAGCCTCTAGTTCTGACTACATTCCTTTAGAGACAGAAGATAGTGATGGTCTACATTCTGAGGATAATGATGAGTATGAAACAAAAAAGAACAATCAGGGCTCGTCTTCCAAAAAGCATAGAGTCAGTCTGCAAACCATTAAAAAAGAGAAAATGGTCACTCCTAAAAAATAGAACACCATGGTTATTTCTTCTAAGGAAGATTACAATGATAATGAGGAAGGTATGGACATGAATAGTGAGGAGGTTATTTCTAGTGGAAAAGGTAGAAAGAGAAAATAACCCACGATGGGTAAAAACCAAAAAAAAAAGGATAAGAATAGGGATGTGAGAGCTGATAGGAAATCTCCAGAGGAAAAGACCCACTGTGTCTCCCCTATTTCAGACCATAATCTGAAGAGGAAATTCTAGGGAGATTACCAAGAGACCAATCAGGCTATCCCTTCCCCTCAGAACTCTCAACCCCAAAATACAGGGAAGGATAATAGGTAGGATAGCGAGTTCTATTGTTATATGGAAGAATAGGGGGAGACAATTAGATGGCATGACTTCAATGTCAAAAATGAAAAAATGGGGATCACTAGAGAAATTATAAATCCCAAGGTCATTGAAGGTGAGGGAGGCCAAATTAAGTTGGATGAGCTTATTGACCCATCTATGGTGGTGCTTAGTGATAACACCAGGGAGTTTGAGATGGACATGCTCAATAATTCTCGGAATATCATGTTAGACAACTACAAATCGTCAAATGGCTATTCCACGAAGTGGAGGATATTAAAAAAGGGTTAATGGAAATGACAAGGCTAAAAATGATAGCAATACAGAGGAATGGGAGAATCTGAGCATCAGAGTGCAAAAAATGGAGGATAATATGACTAGGGTAGAAGCTACCCTAAAGAGCATAGTGTAGCAAAGTTTTAATATCCTTAAAGTGTCTAAAGAGCACATCAATACTATCATCGAGAAAATGGAGGAAAAAATAGATGGGATGGAGGCGGCCAAGTTGGAAGTGGAGACTGAACTGAACATTGAACATGGTCCCGACAAGAGAACTAGATCCAGAACCACAAAGATAAAGGACAAGGACATGGCATTTGATCTCCAAAAGATCAAGGAGCCTACTACTAACATGGAGTTTCTCGAGTCCAAGGCGGCCACACTGATGGTGGACTTATCTTGAGGGTCCCTGGTCTTTTCTACAGACCCTATTTTATTTTATTTTTTAGAATCTCTGTCTATTTTTTCTCTGGCCTCTGTTGGCATGTTTTGTCTTTTGGCTTAATTTCATTTTAGACTGGGCATAATGCTTATATTTTAAGTATGTTTTGGGTTTTAGAAACCCTGTAAAACCTATTTTACTTAATAAAAAACAATGTATTCCATTTCATTATAAATAACATCAACACCCAATATATCATACTTGCAATGAATGTAAGCCCTAATAACCTCTACATGCAAGACGTCATGCGGTGTCTGATAAAATGCTCCTTCAGGGTCATCTTCACAAGAATTAAACAAATGTTTCTTGAATTTGTATCTATGTCAATCTGCAACATCATAAATCAAAGGTGCATCCATAGCTTCTATATGAGTAGATAATGTAAATACCTTAATCATGCTGAATTTTGAATTCCCGCTTCAATCGATCATGCAATATAGCTATTAGATGGTCTGATACTCTTTGATCTCTGCTTGTCTTTGGTTGTTGCTCTTCAAATGGTAAAGAAATAGGTATCTCAGATGTCCTTTATTCATCATTAAGTGTAAAATGCACATTACCCAATATACAACTTCATATACTATCAAGTCAATTACAAATCCCACGATCACCAAATATGCATCGTCTGATGTTTCACTCTCAGATATAAGTCCTATGATGTCTGCACATATCACAACTAAGCTCACTGGAGCTTACTCCTCAAAATCAGGGGCTGGATATATTCTAATATCTTCATCTAATACTCCCCGTAAGGCCATGATTACCCATTTAGGTCGATGTGTTCACATCAGGAAAAGATCTAGTAGTATCTATTGTCTCTCCCTGAACCAATATCTCACTTGACTCTTTGATCTTCCATATGTTACCACTGCTATTATTTTCTTCTTTCTTAAAACAATTCTCAAAATCACTCATGTATTCTGCAAGACTCTTACCAGTATTACTGTCATTCTTATTTGTATCCATAGGAGGTGGTACTCTTCTATTATTTACTCCATTATACCTGTAAAACATTTTGATATGACCTAGATTGTTATATTTTTAGCATATAGGAGGTCTTCTATTCTGATTAACTTGCAACTTATAATTCCTTGCAATGTGTCCAAGGTTATTACATTTGTAACATGCAATCTTAGCTGCTAATTCTTCTCTGTTGTAATCTTGTTTGTATCAAGATTGATCATTTTTTCTGCATTATGCTTTATTGTGCCCATATACATTGAAATTAAAACAATAACTAGAAAAAATATTTGAAAAGAGTATTACCTCTATAATCTCTCTTCATGTGTCCAAACTTGTTACATCCAAAACATATACCTCGGAAAGGTCTGATCTATTCTCTAGGTTCTTCAAGAATAGTTTTTTCTCCATCAGTCTTTGCATCAGGTTTCTCTTCTTGAATCTTTGAACATTCAACTGTTAGTAATAACTGAGAGGGGAGGTGAATCAGTGGCCTTAAAAATTTATCCTTCAAACTTAACCACCAATCAATAAATCTCAAATTATTATGTCCCTACAAGATGCATGCCATGAAATACTAATAATGATTAATTGTCTGTCGGTTTTCTCTGTCAATCCTTATTCTT
>MU225018.1:462960-483919 GCA_018584345.1 Thuja plicata | reverse complement strand
GCTCCTCTCTCATTTCTCGTAATGCAAGGATGAAGAATGATCCATGAAGAAGTTATTGTAATGTGCATCTTGCACTCTCTCTCTATTTTCTCTTTAGGCTATGGCCTCATTCATAATATCACAAAGGATTTTTTCTTTGCTTTTCCTCTTATAAAAAATCTTGTCTCTCTTGTCTTTGACTCGTTTGATGAATGCTCTTAGATCTGGTCTTCATGGTAACATTTCTCCATTTTCTAGCTCTCTTGGATTGTTTATGTTCCTTTGCTCTTCCATTATTATTTCTTATAGGAAACCCTGGTGTTGCGCAGGCTTGATTCTCCGGTGCTTCTGTTGGACCCCAGTAGCAAGCAAGATAGGACGGGGAATGCTCGACAAAAAAACTTAGAAGGAGAGAATGATGCCAAGGATGGAGACCCACGTGACAGAGGGAAGCACTCCTATCAAGAAGTGCTCGAGTTGCCAATGGGAATGTAGAGAGAAAAGAATGGTCTTCCCTGTTTGGAGTGAAGAACACTAAGAAATTGTGTTTTCCAGAAGTGGGAAAATTATATGATCTTACAAAGAGGGTCTTTGCGATATCAATCCCTGATTCTCTAATTGATTTCTTAGTAGCTGAGATGGCTATTACCCTTGTTTAACATTTTGTGTGTTCCAGGCCAAACATCGACATCGTCAGGAGCTTCATTAGGAAGAAAATTGGTGCTTAAAGGTCAGTGGATATTGCTGCTATGCCTAAGGTATTTTTCTCCTTTCTTTTTAAAAATGAGGATGATTTTTCTAAAGCGTTATGTGTCAGTCCGTGGATGATGGGTAAGTCATCATTGGTTCTTCAAAAATGGATTCCTAATTTAGAGCTGAATGATTCCATTTTTGACGTTGTTCTTGTTTGGGTTCATCAACCTGGCCTACCGTTGGAATACTAGAATGAAAGTGTGTTTAAAGGAATGGAAAAATATTTTGGAGGTTGCTTTCAATTGATCCAATGAAAACATCTAAAACCAGAATGGGATATGCTTGGTTCTGTGTCAATGCTCACCAAGCTAGGGATTTGCCCCTTTTCATTGATTTTGTTTCAAAATTGGGTAAATGAGTCCAGACCATTGAGTATGAATCTTTTCCCTTTGTGTGCTTATCATTAAAAAAAAGGGTCGTTGTGCTAAGGATTATCCTTCCAAGAAGTCCATGAATTTCAAGAATCAAGATAAACAGAAAAATGTAGACATCCCTGATAAGATTCTTAAATAGAACGTGGAATGGAGAGTCAAAGATCCTAATTGGGAGTCAAGGTCAGGCCAAAGATTAAGGGAAGGCAGGGTAAAATATTAGACAAAAGAAGATATTGGGACTTCTAGGTATGGAAAAGTAACTATGGACTCTCAAGCTATAGTTATCTTTCAACAACAACAATGCTCCCCTTTGGGGGATAACATTGGAATAACTCCAACCTAAGGGCAGTTATTAGGAGAGGAGGAATAAGGAGTCAAAACACCCCTTCAATCTAGTTTTAGACTTAAAGTGGACCTATTTGAAGATGTTCAGGTTTACAATGATTTAAACAGGGAAAATCCATCTTTCATCCCCACTGAGGAGGGTCTCATAGTCTTAGAAATGTTCAAGACTCCCAAGTGGAGTGAATCATTAGAAATCAACAAGGTCATCAATGAGGAGATATCTTGTTCCTCAGTTGAAAAGAAGAACATAAAAGGTAATGATCTATCCCAGTTAGGGATTCCAACTAGGAGCAAGTCTTGAAAGGCAGATGTGGGAAATAAAAATAAAAAACTTGGCAGACCCTCCATCAAGGCCACTAGAGAGAAAAAAAGTAAGAAATACTTGGTAGATGGTAAGAAATTATCTATCCAGAATGCATTTATCCCTATAAAACATGAAGGTTGTATCTTGGAATATACGAGACCCCAACGCGCCTCACAAACAAGATGTGCTCCATAATTTAGTTAGGGATCATAGACTAGATATTGTTTTGATTCAAGAAACTAAGATGTCTGCTCAGAAATTAGTTGACATCAAGATTTTTAAAAAAGGTGGTGTTTTAGGAATGAGTTCCACTAGAGGTTCTGGTGGGAGGGTTGTCTTTTAGAACTAGAACTCTTTATCAAGGGTTTTTATGGATATATCAGACAATATACTCTCAGTTCACTTTGAGAATTCTAGGGATGATTTTCCTTGGGTTATCACTAATATCTATGCCCCTAATTCAAAATATTCTAGAGATATTTTGTAGAAAAATCTTGCGCGTTGTAGGGACCTATTCTCTAATAGTTGTTGGCTCATTATCAGAGATTTCAACACTCCTTTTAAAGAGAATGAGAAATATGAAGGATTTCTCTCTCAACTTGATGGTCATCTGGACCTAATGGAGTTGTTTAATTCCCAAGCTCTTATTGATGTTGACCTTTAGGGTCTTATGAATGGTTTGCTAAGTTTTACTGTTCCCTGTCAGCTACTATTAAGATTGGATCTATTAATTTCCCTATCTATTTTTTGGTGGATCCTTTTAATTGTAAGAGGAAATTTCCTTTTAGATTTGAAATAATGTGGTTGTCTCACCCTTCCCTTGAACAATGCATTTGTGATTGGTGGAATATAGACATTAAAGATATGGCAATGTTCAGAGTTGCCAAGAAATTTAGATAGGTTAAGAGCCAAGTCAGGAGCTGGAATAAAGAGATCTTTAGGGACATATTTCAAATGAAAAAAGATATTCAAATTGATTTGAAGGAAATCTAGGATAAAATCTAGCTGGATGGTTTATCTATGGATTTAAGGGCAAATAAATCCAATACCCTTACTAAATATGATGATATTACTGCTAAGGAGGAAATATTTTGGAGGCAAAGATCTAGAGCTCTTTGGCTAGCAGTAGGAGATAAGAATACTAAATACTTACATCTGACTACTCTCAATCAAAAAGCCCCCAGTAGAATCAACAAGCTTACTTAGGACCATAGTACTCTGACCAAGGATGAGGACATCAAACTCGAAATTGCTAGGTTCTTATCTTCACTTTTGACCTCTGATTTAAATCTTAATCCTCTTTAATAGGAGAAACTTAATGGCTCAATCCCCTCTATTCTAAAATGAGGACCATAACAAATCCCTATCAATGGTGCCTTGTAAAAATGAAATTTGGAGGGCAGTTTTCTCCTTTGAGAGGGAAAAGGCTCCTGGCACTAATGGGTTTCTGATGTTCTTTTTTTTTCTGAAATTCTGGTCCATTGTGGAAAAAGACATATGTGGGGCTATCAAAGAATTTTTTCGAGCCATGAATCTTCTAAAATAGTTAAATCCTACTTTATTCATCCTCATTCTAAAAGTTCATAGGGCTAAATCTCTTGATAAATTCAGACCTATTAGCCTCTGCAATTTCTTTTATAAAATTATCTAAAAAGTCCTTACCTCTAGAATAATAGCTATTCTTCCCATGATCATCTTCCCCCAGTAAAATGGTTATGTCCCTGGTAGAAAGATTCTTGATTCTATTATAGCGGTTCATGAGAACATTCATTCACTAGTTGTGGCTAAAAGACAGGGATTATTTTTGAAACTTGTTCTCTCCAAGGCTTATGATACGGTGGATTAGAATTTTTTTCCAGAAGATTAATAAGGCCTTTGGGTTTTGTGATAAGTTGATTCAACTTTGCAGCCAAATCTTTGGTTTAATGTCTTCTTTTGTGTTGTTTAATGGTTCTCCTTCACACTTTTTAAAATCTTCTAGAGGGCTAAGGAAAGGAGATCCTATTTCTCCTATTATTTTCACTATCCTGGCAGAGGGTTTGGGCATGTTTAATAACAAATTTGTTGAGGAAGGGAAACTTTAGGGTCTTAGACCTACTTCTAATTATTTTATTTTCTCCCATGAGTAGTTTGTGGATGATACATTAACCATGGGGGAAGCATCGGTCAAAGAAGCTAAATCCATGAAATTGATCCTCAACAACTACGAGGCTAGCACTCGTCAAAAAAGGAACTGGGCCAAAATTTATTTATTCTTCATTAATAATCCAAAGGAGAGGCAAGCTAAAATTTCTAAAATCATAGGGTGGTAAAGTAGATCTCCCTTTTACTTACCTTGGTCTTGGAGTTGGTCTCAAACCCCCACTTTCTTTCTAGAATCATTTTTCAGACAGACTCAATAAGAAGCTTTCTAGATGGAAAGGTTCTCTATTTAGTCAGACTGAAAATGTTCTCTTATTACAATCCTCTCTACAAATCTTGAAAATTTATGCACTTCATTTGTTCAGAACTCCTTCAAAGTTGTGGAAGCTATCAAGAAAATTCAAAATACTTTCATCTAGTCAAGAGTTGAGGAGAGCAAATACATTCCCCTCCTTGTTTTGGATAAATTTTCTAATCCCAAAATACTAGGAGGATTGGGTCTCATACCTATTAAGATTATCAATAAGGATCTTCTTGCTAAGGATATTTGGCGGGTCTTATGAGAAGGAAGGGTGTGGAGTCAAATTTGGAAGAGCAAATATGTATACTCTCAGCCCTCTGAAGAGGATTTTCAAATCCTTTTTTTTTGGTGGAGGCATCTTTTATTTGTAACTCTGTGTAATTATCTAAAGATCTATATGCTTCAAGTAGAAGATATAAATTTGGTGATGAAATGAAGATAAGATTCTGGGAAGATATATGGTTGTTGGATATTCCTCTGGCTGAACATTCATTTTTCATGATGTGGAAAGACAAATGCATCATTTTCTTCAGAGTTTGGGTGTCTGATTACTGGAAGGAATATGAATGGGTCTCTCTCTAGGGTGGAAGCCCCATTACAATATATTGATATCCTTTTGTCTTCAATGGAAATTTCTCCCAGTTCTAAAGATTCATTGGTTTGGGGTGACAACCCAAAGTGGACAGTTCTCTGTGGCCTCTTTTGTTTCTCTATAATCCAATGAGGGGCAGTGGCATTTTTGGGATAAAGCCTAGTTGAAAAAGTGTATTCCTAAAGATAATATGTTTTATTGGCTGGCCCTTCAAAATAAAGTTATAACCTTGGACAAACTTCAATGAAAGGGGTGGTCTTTCCCTAAAAGATGTTGTCTTTGTTGTATGAATTCTGAATTGGTTTTTCATTTGTTTATTTATTTTGATTTGTCCCATCAAGTCTGGGCTCTATTTCTAAACAAATGGAATATTTTTTGGATTTTCCCAAACTTTTGGAAATAGTTCTTTTCTCAATGGATATGCCCAAGCTCTAATAAAAACACCATTGAGCTTTGGAATCTCTTCATCCCTTATATCTTCTGGCACATCTAGAAGGAAAGAAACAACATAATTTTCAGAGATAAAAGCTTCTTCCCTGGGTCTCATATCTAAAAAAATCAATAGAGGGATATTTGGATCTCTTAATTATTCTAAATTAAACAACCAAAGGGTACAATTAGACTTTGAGAAAAGATGGAATATTTCCCTTCACCCTCTGAAATCATCTAACCCTAAGGAAGGGCTTGTTTAGTTATCCCCTCCACCTAGATGGATCAAGGTTAACTTTGATGGGGCTTCAAAAGGAAATCCAGGGAAGGCTAGGTTTGGGGGAATTGTTAGGAATTCAGCTGGTTGCTACCTTGCGGCAATGGTTGGCCATTTGGGAGTGTAATCTAGTCATTTTGCTAAAGTTATGGGGGCTTGGAAAGATCTAACTATTGCCAAATATTGTAATTATGAAAATTTATGGTTTGAAGGGGATTTGATGAATATTATTAATTGTCTTGATGGATCAAATAAACTGTCATGGTGAAACTAATGCTTCACTGGACAAGCTAGATAATTATGGTGTTAATTGCAATAAATCATTTCTTGCAAAGGGGAAATCTTAATGCCCCAAATATATCTGTCTTTTTTCAATATGAAAGGACTATGAAAAAAGTTGGTGATATCCCCAATAATTGCAATGATGACAACTTGTCACTTTTACCCTAATTATAGCATGGGCACATGCTTTTGCGGAGGTAGAGCGCATTTGTATAATGCTAACTCTCATGCTTTGTGGGTGTTGTTCATTATGATTAATCTGTGTTTCTTGTTTTCCCAAAATTATCTTCCTTAGACTACTATTGTGAATGATAATTCTAAGAGGATGGGAGGCGATCATCGTAGGGAGGAACCAGATGATTATAGTAAATGGTTTGTGGAGCCAGAAGTTTGGAAGAATTTATCTAAAGGAAAGATTATGCATTTCATCGAGCTCCTAAGAGGGTATGATAAGGTCAAAGTAAGGATGGTTGTTCATAAAATCCTTGAGCATTGGGTGATGGGCCATTTCTCTTTGCATGGGTGTATTTCTAAGCTCATGGCTGATGTTAGGAACCTGTGTGTTCCTTCTATTTTTTTGATAGTGTAGTGTTGTTGGACGCATATGCTTTGTAAGTCATCCCATGAGTATATTTTATTATCCCATATGCATAGGTAGTAATATTTTTCTAGATTGTACTGAGTATATAAGCTTGTGTTGAGGGCTATGATGGTACCAACAAATATATTGTATTGAGATTGCTCAAAGGAGTTTACCCCATCGAAGTGGCCCGCGATCAATAGAATCACTCTGACTTCTATTGTTGCTATATATTTATGTTATTTCATGCATGTTCATCATATTTTTACAAGAGGTTCTTCTCATCTGGTATTAAAGAAATGCTTGTTATTGCAATACTTCATTTTAGTTGTTAGTATGAGTGATTTTTAGTCGATTGTTTCAAAAAAAAAACATAGCTTCCTTGCTTTCTTCCTGTTTCCTCTCAAAGTTCCCCAGAACCCCTAAAATACCATTCTACATACTTCTTTCCTTGAAGACCCTACCCAAAATTCCACAATAGAAACCCTAAATCCCTCATTTATCTAATTTTAGGGTTTGCCCTAGCTTTTTTGCTTCTCAGCCAATCGCCACCAAATCTGGCCACAAGGTTCATTTCCTAATTTTGCTCCTTTGTTCCTCTTGGACCGCTCATCCCATTCCACCTCCCCACCCCTGAAACCCTCATTTTTATTTTCCCCTTTTGATCAGAAAGTGTCCAACCACTCGTCAAACCCCCATTATACATCTGTGTTTTGTCCAAATCTATGTTTTCCCTAACTGAAAAAGTTTTTGTTTCTATTGTTCTACCCATTTCAAAAAAAAAAATCCTACTATATGGTTGTCACCCGCACAAGAGAAAAAATCATGGAGGAGGAACTTGCATCCCTCAAGACCAAAATTCAAGATTTGGATGACAAATTTATCAGTCTCACTCTTCAGGATTCAGCCATGAACCGAAACCATTATGGAGATGCTGGGTTCTCTTCTGGAAATTTTCATGGACCAAATCTTGATTTTCCTCGTTTCGATGGTGCTGATTTGACTGGAGGGATTTATCAGGTAGAGAAGTATTTTAGCTTGCATAATACTCTAGATATCAACAAAGTCCCACTTGCATCTTTTCATTTGGAACATGAAGCTCTTCATTGGTTCTGTTAGTACATCAAGGCTAATGAAGACCCAACATGGACATAATTGTGCACACTCCTTTTGCATTGCTTTGGCCCTAGTTCTTTTGATGAGTTCACAAGAGCACTCACTAAACTATTCCAAATAGGCACAGTAAGAATAATAGACACAGTTTGAAAAATTAGCTAATCACATAGAGGGATTGTCTGATGATTTTTTCCGCATTTGTTTTGTCAAAGGTCTAAAGGATGCACTTTAATCTAAAGTAAAAATGTTCTATCCCACTACAATTATGGAAGCCCTTGGGTTGGCTAAGTTAGCAAAGCACAAGATTAGAATTCTAGAATGTTCCAGATCCAGTTTTGTTCCATTCCGAAATAAGGGTTCTCCACACCCTCAAGTCACTCCAGCTCCCACAACTACTCCTATCAATCACTTGTCAAAAATAGATATGTGGGCCCGGTGAGAAAAAGGGCTTTGTTATAATTATGATGAGAAATGGTCCTAGGGCCATAGATGTGTTCAGAAAAATCTCTATCTCTTGGATGTGGATTCTCCACCTGAACTGGATGAGTATGTAGATGCTCATGAAATAGTAGATGATGAAGTTGACCCTCAACAGTCGCTTTCTGAACCTCCTTCACCAGAATCCCAACCAAAGATATCTATCCATGCTTTTGTAGGATTCACTACCCTAAAAACCATGTAGGTTGATGGGTTCTTCAAGAATATCCCTCTTACTATACTCATTGATTCTGGTAGCACTCATAACTTCATTGACCCCTGAATAGCCAAACAGGTTGATTGCTTTGTCCATCCCTACTCTAGCTTTGAAGTCATGATTGCTAATGGGGGAAATTTACCTTGCAAATGGATGTGATTTGGTTTTGGGTGCCCAATGGTTACGCACTCTTGGCCCCATTCTATGAGATTTTGCTAAACTTTGGATGCAGTTTTCAGCCAATTGGCAACAACACAATTTGAAAGGCTTATAGCTAGGGTCTCTCAACATCATCAGTTCACATCATATGGAAAAGTTTATTAAGAAGAATTCACATGGTATGCTCAGCTCCATTCCATCCAGACGCAACCATCAACGATCTCTAGTACTCCTACAAATTTATAATAAATTTGGATAAGTATTCAGGTGTATTTGTTGAACCTGTAGGATTTCCCCCATCTCAGCCAAAGGACAACTGTATTTAGATCCTTCCTAGTAGCGTTCCACCCAACATTAGGCCCTATAGCTACTCATTTCATCAGAAGATCGAAATCAAGATGCTTGTTCGTGACTTACTGAAGCAAGGTATTATTCACCCTAGTACTAGTTCCTTTTCTTCTCCAGTTCTTCTTGTCTACAAAAAAGATGGGTCCTAGCGACTCTGCATTGAAATATAAGCACTTAATCATTTGACCATAAAGAATAAGTTTTCCATTCTAGTTGTTGATGAACTTCTTGATGAGCTTCATGGTGCTTGTTTTTTCTCCAAGTTGGATCTTCGTTCAGGGTATCATCAAATTAGGGTTAATGAGGAGGATATCCCTAAAATAGCCTTCCACACACATGATGGTCAATATGAATTTTTAGTCATGCCCTTTGGCCTCACTAATGCTCCTTCAACATTTAAGGCAGTGATGAATAAAATATTTCAGCAATACCTTTGGAAATTCAGTTTGGTCTTCTTCGATGATATCCTCATCTATAGAAAACCATGGGTTGAGCATCTCCATCATCTGGAGCTCATAATGCAAATTCTCTCTGATCATCAACTCTGTGTGAACCAGTCTAAATGTGTGTTTGGCTAGGAGGAAGTGGAGTATCTTGGTTATATTATTTCATACCAAGGGGTTTGGGTGGGTCTTACAAAAATTGATGCCATGAAAAATTGGATGCATCCTTAAACTCTCAAGAGCCTTCGGGGTTTTTTGGAGCTGACTGGCTATTACTGCAAGTTTGTCAAGAATTATGGGAAGATTACAGCAGCATTGATAGCTATGTTGAAAAAGCATGCTTGTACCTAGACCCATGTTTCTGACAATGCATTTGAACAACTGAAACAAGCTATGTGTAGTACACATGTTATCGCTATGCCAAATTTTTCAAAGCCCTTCACTATTGAGAGTGACACTTGTGGTAATGGATTGGGTGCTGTTCTCCTTCAAGATGACCATCCTATTGCATTCACTAGAAAAGCCCTTTCTGGTAAGAATTTATCCCTATCTACATATGAAAAAGAAATGATGGCTATTTTGCATGCTATACAGAAGTGGCAGCCATACCTCATAGGGAGTCATTTTTGCATCAATACTGATCACCAAAGTCTAAAATACTTCCTAGAACAACGAGTATCCTCCCCTGTACAACAAAAATGGGTCAGCAAACTCATGGGGTATGATAATGAGATCACCTACAAGAAGGGTAAGGACAATATTGTGGCGAATGCTCTTTCTCGCACATTTGATGATCAAGCTTCCCTTTCAGCTATTTCTATGCCAATTCCCAATTGGTTAGAATCTGTTCAGTAGGGCTATGTCAGTGACTCTTCTTTATCTCAAATCATTCACCAGTTGGCCAATAATCTATCTGTTGTACCACATTACTCTAGGGCTGGTCCTTCTCTTTGATACAAGGGCCCTCTAGTGCTTCCTCAGAATCTAGGTCTCCAACAGGCTGCCTTTTATAAACTCCGTGCCTCTCCTTTGGTAGGGCACTCTGGGTTCCTAAAAACTTATGAGCGGGCAAGGCAGAACTTCTTTTAGAAAGGAATGAAAAAGATGACTCAATAGATGGTGGCTGAATGTGATACTTCCCAATGCCACAAGGGTGAAATGACCTTCTTTCCTAGATTGCTGGAACCCTTGCCCATCCCTACATGGATTTGGACTGATATTTTTATGGATTTCTTTGAATGGCTTCCTAAATCAGGCAGCAAGATAGTGATCTTTGTTGTGGTTGATTGTCTCTCTAAATATAGTCATTTTTGGGCCCTTAGCCACCCCTATATTGCCTCCTCAATTGCCCAAATCTTCATGGACCAGATCTTCCGTCTTCATGGCCTCCCTTCTTCCATTGTCTCAGATTGCGATGCAAATTTTACTAGTCATTTTTGGACTAAATTGTTTTAGAAAATTGGCACCAAACTGAAGATGAGTTTAGGTTATCACCCAAAAACTGATGGTCAGACCGTAATTGTCAACAAATGCTTAGAAACTTAACTTTGCTGCTTCAAGTCTAGACATCAACATCAGTGGGCCAAGTGGTTTCCTCTTGCTGAATGGTGGTACAATACATCTTACCACACTACATCTAATATGACTCCATATGAAGTAGTTTATGGTCAAGCACCTCCAACACTCCTTCCCTACACTCCCAGTAGCTCACCAGTCCAGGCAGTTGACACAGTTCTCCACACTAGGGATCAAATTCTTTGCTCCTTATAGGATAATCTTCACATATCCTGAAATTGAATGAAACAGAAGGTAGATCAACACCGTTCTGAGCACTCGTTTCAAGTTGGGGAAATGGTTTTTCTTCCTCTATAGCCATACAAGAAATCCTCCCTAAATCTTAAAGGGTGTCATAAGCTGGCCCCAAAATTTTATGGGCCATATAAGGTTCTACAGAAGATTGGTTCATTTTCTTATAAACTGGAACTTCCTCCTTCTTCCCACATTCATCCAGTATTTCATGTTTGTTGTCTCAAGAAGGTTCTTGGCACCAATGTCAGAGCACAAACTACTCTACCTAAAATGGATAAGGAAGGATCCATTATCTTGGAGCCTGAGGCAATCCTTTACCGGCACACTTGTCATCTTCTCTCTAACTCCATCTCTAAGGTCTTGATTCAATGGCACAGAATACAACCAGAGGATGCTACATGGGAACCCCTTCTTCAGATTCAGCAACAATTTCCATACCTTAAGCTTTGAGGACAAAGATATTTTTTAACAGAGAAAGGATGTAGGAACTTGGGTAAAAGCACAATAATCTGTCACCCTTTTACAAAGGAAAAGGTTAACAACACAAAAAATGTAAAACTTCAAGGGCATAAAAGTCACATTTATGTTGAGAATTTGAAGATGATGTAAACTGATGAAATGTGTGAAATAGGATGAATTATATGCCTATAATTTGTTTTTAAAAAAATTGAACCAAAATTAATATGTTTTTTGAAATTTTTAGTTCTATTTTTCATTTTCTAAAAAATATTGTAAATTAGGGAGTTTACTTCCCGCCAAATCATTGTAAGTAAAACATTTTTTTTTCCTCCAATTTCAAAATATGTTTTAGATGACATGTATAGCCAGTGAAAATAAAAAGAAAGAAGTGTTTTTTTATGTACAGTTTTCCTGTTATAAGTATTCAAAGTTGAACTTGCTTGAAATCAACAGTTTTTGTCTCCCGCCATTTTTCCCCTATCAAAACTATACCAAAAACCAAATAAATTACATATTATTCAAGAGGAATCTCTTCTCTAGTGTTATCTATGATTTTAAAAAATTTATGAATTGATTTAGAAATTTTTAATATTATCTAAATCAACAACTTTTGAAAGCTTTAATAAACTACATGTAGTTTTTAACAAATTTGTTCAATGTTTTCTAGTCTAAACAATATAAAATTTATATGTCAAGAATCATAGTTCCAAGATCTAGAAAATGGTACTTTTAGTTGTTTGACATTGTCTAGTTTAAACAGAGAAAAAAATAGCACAAGTGCAAACTTCTACATTTTTTGTATTTTGGAGGTTTAGCTGCCAACATGGCATGGCACCTAGGTAGACTCAGCCTAGTCGGACTCGGCTGAGTCCTACTGGCCCTCACATTGTCTTGCATATGAGCCCACTTGGGCACGTAGGTGCCCATTCAATGCCACATTGACTCGACTGAGTTAGACTAGGCCGAGTCTGACTGGGCCAAGTCTAACTAGGCCGAGTCAATCAAGTTAGCTTAAACGGTGATAGATTACTGTGCGTTTACCCACCTGTGTGTTCCTTCTATTTATTTTTTAAGTGTAGTGTTGTTGGAAACATATGCTTTGTAAGTCATCTCGTGAGTATATTTTATTATCCCACATGCATAGGTAGTAATACTTTTCTTGATTGTACTTAGTATATAAGCTTGAGTTGAGGCCTTTGATGGTACCCATGAATTTATTGTATTGAGCTTCTGCAAAGGAGGTTACCCCCTCGAAGTGGCCCACGATCAATAGATTCACTTCTGAGTTCTACTGTTGCTCTATATTTCTATTATTTTGTCGATGTTCATCATATTTCTGCAGGAGGCTCTTCTCAGCTAATCTCATTTCTATGGTATTGAGTATGCCGCATGCTAGGTTAAGATTTTACCATGATAGAAAGATATCAGATGGAGTTTTTAAATCCTTTCTAAGGGATGATAATGAATGTAAGATGATGGGCAAGCCTGTTTCACAGTATTATGACACAAAAAAGATTAAAGAAATGTGTAAGTATGCTCTCACTATAATTATGGAGTATCTTATGGCTGATGGGAGGTTTACAAGAGCTCACACCTACAAATTTGTTCTCCTAAACAATTTCAGGCATAAAAAGAGAGGTTCACTACCTTACTATTTGTGTTTTTCATTGACGGATAGCCTCAACAAACATATGAACAAGGTTAGTTCCCTGGTTCTTCACAATGGTCTCATTTTACTTGTCTTTGAGCACTGTATGATTTTGGCGACGAATGAAAATAAGAAGCCTATTTTAATACCATTGAAGGGGAAACCTAAGTTTCCTAGTGGGGAAGGGGAAATTTTGGGTCATCTTGACCTTATGCCGGCAAAAAATGTGAAAATTGACAAGGCTTTTGATAATCATGAGGATACTAGCATGGAAATTGTTAAGGAGGATAAAAGTGGGGATTATGCTGGAGGAAGGGATGAAGAGGAAAAGGAAGAGGTCTCAGAGTAGGAGAAGGGAGAGGAATACGAGGAAGAGCTAGTTGAGAGGGGTAAAGATGAGGGATAGAATAAGGAGATTAATGAGGCCACATAACAGGAAATTGATATCCAAATGAATCTTGGTTGTGATAAGCTAGAGGATGATCAGAAAAGGACACTTAGTGCTAAGAAGGGGTCGCTGAATGTCCCCAAAAAGTATAAGAATTAGAGAGACAAGGATCTGGAGTGGAATGAGGCTAAGGACTCTCCTTCCCCTATGGCTGATGAATTTTTGGGTGAAGGGTTTCACAATGTTAATCCGGTTAACTATGACATCTCCAAGGAACATAAGAACCAGCCTTTGCAGAAGGGATCCCCTGCATCGGTGAATTTGGAACTGGAAAACCCTTACACCTTTGATGATTCTAAATTCCAAATGGTTGTCTCTGTGTCAAAAATTTCCCTAAAGTATGATAACTGGGTCTTCAAGAAAATTAAGGATGTAGTTACCACTAATCAGGCTTTGAAAGAAAAGATTAAAAAGATGGAAGGTGAGGAAAAAAAATAGGAAGAGAAGGCTTGACAACTTGGAGTAGAAGATCACAAAGATGACCAATATGGTTGATAAAAACGCTGATACTTTGAGGAAAACCCTCCTGGTGTACTTTGAGGGTATGAATACTATGGCCAAAAGCATGGATGTCCTCACCATCTATCTCGAAGGGACCAACCCCTCTAAAGCCATTATGGATTTGGTCAAGGACTTTAATTTTATTGAATTCATTCCTCCTAGTTTAGGAAAGTGTACTAGGATCAATCTAAAGAAGAAGGAAACTTTTGTTTCCAATGATGTCTTTGTTCTGCACAAGACATTGAAGAAAATGTCAGAAATTGGGGAAGAGGTATGAAAAATATTCAAGATATGCTTTAGGTGGCTTGTGGTTTTTTGTTCTAACCTAGATGTTTTTGGGTGGTGCTGGTTTTCTGGGATGGCTCTATTCGGGGTTGATGCTGGCATTTTTGTGGGTGTCAAAGGTTTTTATGGAATGGTCTCTTTTTGGGGTTTTAATGCTTTACCTTTTGTTCTATTGTTTTAGGGTTGTGGGGCCCCTTCAAAACACATTTTTTCTCTAATCCAAAACAAATAATCTAGTTATGACATATAGTTACTATTTTATCTCTATATGTAGAAAAATAAAAATGGATGATCCTATTAAATGTCAAAGGTGAAAAAGATGCATATAATTAAATATATATTAATGATTTTATTATATAATTTATATGTACAACATGAAGGAAAATGTAAAATTTAAAGAAATGTTCAAAGTCAACTGAGGGATTTAAAGAAAAAGATAAAAATATCATCTAAATTTTTCAAGAACATAAAAAATAAGACATTCACAAGAGAGAGCCTCCATAATTATTTTCTTGGACTAAAGAGGAGAGAATATTTCTAATAAAAAGAAATAAAATAAGTGAAAGAAAGATGGCAAAACTTAAGAGAGGAGATATATCATCAATAAATATGTAATATTCAAATAAAAATATATTAAAAATCATATAAATATAGAGGTAGAGATATGAGACTAGTACTGATAAAAAATATCTAATAATCTCAAATATATGCTCTTAAAGAACATAAATAATAGTACTAATGCTTCTTTTGACATATCAATATGTTGGAACGAAATATTTTTTCTATTTGAAAACAAGTTAACCTCGTGTTCCTTCTATATTAATCTATTGCTTCAAAAGACACTTCAATATCCATTTAGACAAGGAGTTAGTTTTACTTATTTAGATTATCTAAAATAGAATCTTAATTGTAGATAACTAGTCATTTATTATTTTAATCTTATATCTGAACATATATGGTATTAATGTGAAAATGTAGTCCTTAATATTCTTTGTCGGTTTCATTGAGATATTAAAATTCACGTTTTAAATTTTTTAATTAAAACGGATATTATATACCATGTCTACCACACCTCTTTTGCAAAAGGTTCTATTTCCTAAGTTTTGATGAGGCTCCCACATATATTCTTTCTCATTAGAGAACCCTTTTATTTTGCAACCTACGATTCCCTTTTTCTATTTTGATTATGAGCCCCATGAAGGAATCCACAAGTAGTTTTGTTGCAATTTCTTCCTTCTGTAAGAGTCGGTTCTCTTGGCAGATTGCAATATAGCGCCATGTGGTGGATTCGTGTGCCACAAAAGAGAAAGAAAGGTAGGTTTAATTTTTTTCCCACAATGATATTTGGTTTTGCAACGTGTTAGTAGAACATTTTTTTTCTCGAAGGAAATCCCCTAACTTTCAAAGTGAAGCCTTGTTACACCAGATGAAGACTTCACACATCTTGAAAGGAATTTTGAAAAGATTGTTATTTTATTGAGCACAACATCCCATGAATACTACATGTTACTCAAGCAAATACATTTAAGGATTTTCAAAGCTCATAGGGTCCTAAATGTCAGATTTTTAGTTGAGCCCACTATAGGGAAGAGGGAGATGCTACCATGTATCAAGACCACATAAAGCCCAGTAGAAAAGTGAGTTCCAAACTCATCTTGGAGGGTCAATGCAAAAGGGTAGTGGGGAAGGACAGGTGGATGTACTGTTAGGAAAACATGTCTGAACATTTCATTAACATACCCCTCCTTTTCAAATGGTAAGTTTATATTTAAGAATAGATTTTTCCTAAACATTTTTCAAAAGTTCAAATGGTCAAGATAAAGATGTTAAATTTCCATTGCAAGATCATTTCTAGATCTAAGGATATTAAAATTATTGTTTTTGAAGGTTTTAAACAAATTTTAAGAATTCAATTTTGTAGGTCTTAGCGATTTCGAAGTGTAAGAAGGCAGTGCAGCCCTTGTTTTGGAGATTGTGATAAATCAGACTCACTAGGTTTTCTTTCACGTCGGCTCCGCGGTGATTGATGAAAATGTTATATCTCGTTTTGGGTGGGGCGGGTTGACAGATAAAATGGTCAATTTGTTGGGAGGCAATGGGGTGAGTAATTTCCATCGCTGGTAGAGTGGTATGGATTTCAGATGCACATAAAATTCTATATGACAGCGTTATAAAGAACTTTGCCAAACACTGACGTCACGTACACATATTCATCTTACGAAGTAACGTATACATATTTATGGTGTGAAATATGAGGGTGAATTCAGAGAACGGGGTTCTTTTTAGGTAAACTCTAAAATTTGCCAAACACAACATTCTGTCTGAGTGCCTTGCAAAGAATTTGCCATACACATGTATATTCGTCTTACGAATTCCTCTTACGTATTTGTAGCGAGAAAACTATGAGGGCGAATTTGCCAAATGGACATCTTTCTATGTAATCCCTAAAATTTTGATCCCGCCTAGGTTTCGGACAACTTAGCTACTCTTTTAGATTTTCAATTAAGGGTTTCTTTTAATTAACAAATTACGGTTTGAGAAAATAAGGTTAATATCTTTAGGATCACATTATTTATAATGTCGCGCCAAAATTTATACAATAAAAGTCTTATATTGAGATTATGAAAATCTACTCAAACCACTCAAAAAATAAAAATATGCATGATTAGCACATCATTATGTAGTACTATAATGAAATATCCAAGTATTAGAATTGGCAATAAAACAAACCATCCAGATGATAAATTAATGAGAGTAGTCTTCACTAGTCATGTAAACCACTATCAATTGTTACCGGCAGCACTTTCTCTTGTTATTTCCTTTAAAAGCATCAATTTTGAAGGTAGCAATGGAA
The DNA here is from genome assembly GCA_018584345.1 of Thuja plicata. Taxonomy (NCBI): domain Eukaryota; kingdom Viridiplantae; phylum Streptophyta; class Pinopsida; order Cupressales; family Cupressaceae; genus Thuja; species Thuja plicata. Next base: position 466,797 of record MU225018.1, on the reverse strand, counting down.
GAAGCGATAGTACTTCTATTCTATTTATTTGTTAAATAGTCAATTAAGCATTTGAGCTATTTTTTACAGTAAATTTCATGAAAAGCTAGATAGTGTTTTTCGTTACTTTTATCCATTAGTTTGTCTACACCAAGATGGACTCTATAAGCCTATCCTTCCCCGCTGCCTTGCCGATGCTTTAAGTAATTAATGGTGTATTGTGAACTGCATGATATTGTTTGTTCTTGATTGATTTAAGCAGTAGGTTACTACAAAACTTATTTTATTTGATGTAAGAAAAGCAAGCTATTCAAGCTGACATCTAAAAACAAACCGAATAACTCATAAATATTGGACACCAAATTTATAATCTCCTCAAATTTCTTATTTCTATGATTGGGTTGTACAAATTTACATATAACTTATGGTGACGTTACAAGATCCGCGCGAGTGCACGTCTGCCAATAAATTCCTCACCATTTTATATTATCAATAATGGAAACATTGTACACTGATTTCACTTTCGTTGACATGTTTCTTTCAATGAATGGTCAGTGTCTGATAAAAAAATTGACCAATGAACGATTTGACTCTCTTTTTAGAAGAAAGAGTAATGGAGTTATATATTAATAATACTTTTGTTAATGGAGATTACATTCAAGATTCTTGATCGGACACTTAACAACTTTTACACATTTGAAATCCTAGAGTACAGTAGTTTTGGAATAATTCATGTCGGTTGGGAGTGGTAACCTTGTTTCCCTAATGTAAAGCAAGCTGATAAAACACCGACAATATCCTTTGGTCAAGTGGAATGAATAATAAGTTATTTCAGTATGAAGAAGTGATGTTGTATTGGGGAGGGAGGAAATCGCTCTGCTAGGGTTTCATGCGTACGGTGTACTATCTGTGTTTCCGCTCTGAGCCATCCATCTGTCAAACCGCATTTACTGCGGGATCCTTTTTGCATTAGGGTTAGCTTTTATTATGGCTCCGGCCAACTTAGGCCCAGCAGTTACTGCTGGTGTGCGAGTTGAAGCTTCGGATAGCCATGGTGCCTCCTCTGAACAAATGTCACCGCAAGTTCATCCCGAAGGTCTTTCACGAGGTAACCCTGATATTGTTCTTAATCCACAGGAATTTGATTCTTCTTGTGAATGGTTAGAAAAATATACGCTGATTGGATATTTTGTGGGTCGTACACCTCCTGAAAGTATCCTCAAGGATTGGGTCAACAAGAGCTGGACCCTGCATGGGGTCCGTCTTGATGGTGTGCAAAACCTTACCAAAGGTTTTTTCCTTTTCCAGTTTGCTAACCCTTCTCAGGCGGAAGCAGTTTTTAACCGTGGACCCTGGACTGTTAGGTCCTCCCTGTTAGTTTTTCAGAAATGGTCTCGAGACTTTACTGTCTTAGATGACAAAAAGCTTAGGGTTCCAGTTTGGGTTGAGTTCTCTGGCCTTCCTTTGCCATGCTGGTCGTTTATTGAGTCTATTGCCAAAACCCTCAGCAAAGTGATTGTCATGGAGCATGACAAATTTTTCAATGCCCATCCCCAGAAGCGGGTTTGTGTTGAGGTCAACCTTTCCAGGGACCTCAAGGACACTATTGAAATTCAGATTGGTTCCCTCACCATCTCTTAAAAGGTGCTTTATTTGAATCTGCCCAACACCTGCTATCGGTGTCAATCGGCAGAACACAAGATCAAAGATTGCCCGCTGGCTACCCCTCGGGTGAAACCTGTGGCTAAAGAAGTGCCGGTCAAAGCCACTGATGCTAGGAAAAAATAAGAATGGACTACAGTTATGCGTAAAGGCCAAAATTCCTTAGGCCCTAAGATGCCACCAGCCTCTACTGCTGTGTTGCCGTCTCCGGATGTGCCCATGGGTCATTCCCCGCCAGCTGATGCGCCACCAGTGGTGCCCATTGTTTCAAACCCTGTTTCACAGGGGAAGAGTCTAGATTCAAATCCATCCACTCCAGAAGTGGTGCTGGCACCGCCAGCGGCTTCTTTGCCTACCTCCAGGGCTATGCGTAGGTCTCGCAGTCCTGATGGTCACACAGATGACCCAGATAAAAGGTGGTTCACCTCGTCTAGAGATTTTCTCCCCAGCTTTGGCTCTGTTCCAGCCTACTTGCAGAATAGCTTCTCCTCTCTTGGGGACGAGGAAGCCATGCAAGAGTTTTTATGATTTTTTTGTCCTGGAATGTGCAAGGTCTAACTGACCTCTCCAGAAAGTACTATGTTCGTGATACTCATCGCAGAATTCAGAATCTGGATGTGCTTTGTTTACAAGAAGTTAAAATTTTTGGGTTTTTGCTGAACTCTGCCTGTCATGTCATATGGCCGGACGGCATTGTCTTTTCTTCGCAGCATGAAGCTGGCAAAGGCGGTGTCATTACTATTCTAGCACCTCACCTTCATTCTTCTATTATTGTGCATGGGTTTGACCCGATGCAACGTGCAACCTGGATTTTTCTATCTCTGCATAATCATTCTTTTGGTGTAATTAATGTTTACACCCCCAATGATGTTGTTGAAAGATCTCGATTATGGGTCTGGCTGGCAGACAACTTGCCTCCAGCTACTTGGGTTATGTGTGGGGACTTTAACATGGTTGAGCTGGCCTCTGACAAGGAGGGAACTTTGCCTTTTTGCTGGATAGCTAGGGAGAGAGAAGCCTGGTATCACATGCGCAATAAATTGGGCCTTTTTGATCCCAATGCTAACTGCCACCAACAGGGTGGGGTCTGGCATACTTGGTCCAATTTTAGAGCTGGTTCTGACCGCATATTTAAGAGTCTGGATCATGCTATGATAACGGCTCAATATTTTTTCTCCTTTTCTAAAGATCGAGGCCTACCTGTCATTCCTCTGACAGATGTTACCTTGTCAGATCATTTCCCCATTTACTTTTCTATTACCTGGCAGTCCTGCACCAGGAGAGCTGCTCAGACGTAATTTTTCCTCAACACGTCTGTGCTGAAACACAATTCCACTATAGCCCACATTCTTCAAGTTTGTAATTTAGCTCCTCGGCCCCATAGTGATACTGGTTGGATTCAGTGGTGGAATGACACCATTACCCGCACTGCGAGGTTTCTTCGCATTTATGGTCATCAGCTAGCCTGCTACAGAAAGAGTGCTTATGAAGCTAACACTAAGGCTCTGCATAGTGCTGCTAAAGCGCTTACGTTGAACCCCTTCGATACAGATCTCCAGCTTACGCTTGCCCAACTTCACCATGAGAAACAAGTTGCTGATGCCCATGCTGCCCGTGGTGCTCAAATCAAAGCCCACCTCCATTGGTTGGAGGTGGGCGACAGAGCCTCTAAGGAATTTTTGCAGGATCTCAAAGCTCGTCATACTAATGGTGGCATCCATAAGATCAGGAAAGGATCTGAGACCCTTACTGAGCTTCCGGCCATTCTTCAGGCCTTTGTTCAGCACTATGAGCAAGTCTTTGCTTCTCAGGGAAATTCAGCTGCTCGGGATGAAGCTCTCAAGGCTTGTATTGTTGTTACTCCAAACCACCTAGTGGTCGAGCACCGTGCCTTCTGTGAGAAAATGCTTACCATCTCAGACCTCAAGGAGGCAGCCTTCTCTATGGCCAATGATAAATATCTAGGATGCGATGGCTTCCCCTATGAATTCTACAAGCATCTCTGGGATGCTGTGGGTCCTGACCTGCACAAAGTTTACCTCGAAGCTTTTCACAATAAAAGTTTGGGCAACATAATTAACAAAGGGAATATAAAATTCATACCTAAGACTGGTGATCCAGAGGATATCTGTAATTGGAGGCCCATCACTCTGTTGAATGTCTCCTACAAGATCATTGCCAAAGCTTTAGCCCTCA
>MU225018.1:451410-462289 GCA_018584345.1 Thuja plicata | reverse complement strand
TGGGTGCAACATGGAGAAGTCTTTCACTTCCTGGGCATTCCTTTTTCCTTTCATGGCTCTTCTGTGGAATTATGGAATGCTGTGCTTGCTAAAATTGAGAAAAAATTGCAGTATTGGATTTTCAAGCTGCTTTCTCTTGCGGGGAAATTCCAGATTTGTTCCAAAGTGCTGGCTACGACCCATGTTTATTATTCCTCTTATTGGGACCCCTCTAAGGCCTCTTATCTCAAGCTTGAGCATCTGCTCAAAGACTTTCTCTGGGCCTCTGGTGCAGATGGCCACGGATTTCATCTGGTTGCCTGGGAGAATTGTTGCCTCCCTCATGATTCTGGAGGCCTGGGTCTTCTTTCCACTCTGAAGAAAGGGCTCGCTCTTTGTGCGAAGTGGATTATCTGAGCTCTCACTGGTGATGAGGCATGGAAAATTCTTGTCAGACATTGCATTTCTGCTGGATTTCTGGTTTGTAGGCCCGCTTGGAAAGGCATTGGCCTCCAGACCTTACTCACAATGAGAGAACCTGTTCAAATCCAGGATACCTTTGTCATCAAGAGTATTTGGAAAGCTTGGGAAGCTATTAAGCCCTGGCTTTGGTGGGATGGGGATGCTTTCCATAACGGGCTCTCTTTCAATCAGCAGAGCCTCTGGTGGTCTCCTCTGTTTTCCATACAGGGTATACCCTTGGCCAAGACTCAAGGGGCCTATGCTCTGCATTTTTTCAAACGTGGCATTCGGACTCCCAAAGATCTTTTTTTCCAGAGTCTCTATGGGGCTTCGATCTTGGGAGGATATGAAGGTTCAATTTCGGCTGGCTTGTTCTGATCGCCAGACTTTTGATCTCTTGATCTCGGCTATTCCTACCAATCTGCTTCATAAGATTGGCATTCAGGCTACTAGGCCTTGGTGGAAAGATTGGAAATGGTATCCTGCTACACCTTTCAGCAATTACGAGCCAAGCCTTAGTTATAGGTGGTTATCTCTGCATCTTCCGATGGTGGATATCCTTAACCAGAGATGGCATCTTCATTCGGCCACTTCCCACTAGAGCTCTCTCTTTCACACCATCTGGACTGGCATTACGGATCCCAAGATGGGTCTTTTTGCTTGGTGTCTTTTATTTCAAGGACTCCCAGTTGGCCCTAGGCTCAAACATCTGGGGGTTCATGACCCTCGATGTCCTTTTTGCGGTCACCCTGACACCTTTTTGCATATTTTTTGGTTCTATAGGAGAGCTCAATAGTATTGGCAGTGGATTCATGATTTTTTCAAGCCCTTTTGGCCTGAGCCTTTTTCTTGGCATATGATTGTCTTAGGAGATTCTCCTAGACTCCCCTCCAAGTTTATCCAGATTTGGCATACTTTCAGGATGGAGATTTTGTTTAATATTTGGAAAGATAGAAATGCTGTCATTTTCTCTCACAGCTCTATTGATACGAATGTTGCTTTATTTAACAAAGCTTGTATATGTAATAATGTTATGATGCAGATTCAGGTGCAAGCAAATAAAGTGGCTCTTGAAGTAGCTCACCTGCAGGAGTTGCTCAACAATTGGGGTAATGCTCCCTGTATGGTTGCTCAGGTGCCTCCGAATGTCCTATCTGCTGAGGGTACGCCTCCCAGAGGACGCCGCCACGGGCGCACTTCTTCAGCACGCCGCTCGCACACTCCTCGGTCCCAGGCTCCTCGACACCACTCTCTGAGAGGTGGTGGGGACGGATGGAGGTGCCGCTCAGCTTCTCCACCTCCTTGGCCTTCTGGGTGGGCGCTGGCTTTGGCACAGTCTGCTCCTCCTGATGCTCCTGGTTCTCGCTGGGGTTGGGATTGGCCTCCTGCCACCTCTTCCAAATTTCCCCGCCTGGCTCTTGCTATCTCCCCGCCCAGGGCGGAAGAAAAAGAAAAATAAAAATAAGATGATGATGGGTGGTCGCTTCCCGACCCTCCTGTCAATCCCACTAAGCCGTGGGGATCTGATGATAAAGATCCTCCACCTTCTGCTACTGCTCTTGCTGCCTAGTGGCCTTATGTTTTTTTGATGAATAGTCTTCATTTCTGGCTTTTGCTGTGTGAACTCTGCGGGGTGATTTTTATATCCCCCAGCCCCTTTTTTGTGGATATGTAACTTTAATATTTTATTAATAGAAAAGGCACTATTCATCAAAAAGTTATTTTAGTATAAGAGTTTTTACTTTTTTGAAATTATTTTTTATAAGATTTTATATTGTTATTTGGCTCATTTAGTTATTTGATTCAATATGTAATGTTAATATTTTTTTAGGTGAGGGTCAAGGATTAAAGAATAGTTATCTCATTAAATTTGTCAAGGGCATAATTTTGATGTCCTTTATATCGCACTTTAAAGGATTTGAATTTTGGTGGATGTTGTAAGTAAGGAACATATTAACACACCAATTATGATGTTTTTGTCCAATAACGAAAGTATGACCTAGAAATAGTTATGAAATTTTTAAAGAAATAAAAAAATATTGAAGTACCATTTTCATAAATAATTGCTAAGAATGATAATAATAACTAGCACTAAAAACTATAAAATTGTGTAAGATAAGAGGTAGATTTATGTAAAAGGAATTTGAATTTCAAAACTGGTGATGGTGGAAACCCTGGTGTTGCACAGGCTGGATTCTCTGGCGCTTTTGTTGGACCCCAATAGTAGGCCAGACAGGACAGGGAATGCTCGACAAAAAAGCTCGGAAGGAGAGAATGATTCCAAGGGTGGAGACCCACATGATAGAGGGAAACACTCCTATCAAGAAGGGCTCGCGTTACCAATGGGAATGTAGAGAGAAAAAAATGGTCTTCCCTATTTGGAGTGAAGACCACTAATAAATCATGTTTTCCAGAAGTGGGAAAATTATCTGATCTTGCAAAGAGGGTCTTTGCGATATCGATCCCTGATTCTCTAATTGATTTCTTAGTAGTTGAGATGGTTGTTACCCTAGTTTAACATTTTGTGGGTTCCAGGCCAAACATCGACATCGTCAGGAGCTTCATTAGGAAAAAAATTGGTGTTTAAAGGTTAGGTGGATATTGCTGCTATGCCCAAGGTATTTTTCTCCTTTGTTTTTAATAATGAGGATGATTTTTCTAAATCCTTATGTGTCAGTTCGTGGATGATAGGTAAGTCATCATTGGTTCTTCAAAAATGGATTCCTAATTTAGAGCTGAATGATTCCCTTTCTGATGTTGTTCTAGTTTAGGTTCGTCAACCTGGCCTCTTGTTGGAATACTGGAATGAAAGTGCACTCAAATGAGTGTCAAAATCTTTTGGAGGTTTCTTTCTATTGATCCAATGACAACATCTAAAACCAGAATGGGGTATGCTCGGTTCTGTGTCAATACTCACCAAGCCAAGGATTTTCCCCTTTTCATTGATTTTGTTTCAAAATTGGGTAAATGGGTCCAGACCATTGAGTATGAATATTTTCCCTTTGTGTGCTTATCATGCAAAAAAATGGTCGTTGTGCTAAGGATTGTCCTTCTAATAAGTTCACAAATTTCAAGAATCAAGATAAACAGAAAAATGTAGACGTCCCTGATAATATTCTTAAACAAAACATGGAATGGAGAGTCAAAGATCCTAATGGGGAGTCAAGGTCAGGCCAAAGATTAAGGGAAGGTAGGGTAAAATCTTAGTGAAAATAAGATATTGGGACTTCTAGGTCTAGAAAAGTAACTACGGACTCTCAAGATATAGCTATCTTTCAACAACAACAATGTTCCCCTGTGGGGGATAACAATGGAATAACTCCAACCCAAGTGCTTTTATTAGTTGAGGAGGAATAAAGAGTCAAAACACACCTTCAATCTAGTTGCAGACTTCAAGTGGACCTATTTGAAGATGTTTAGGTTTACAATCATTTAAACAGGGAAAAGCCATCTGTCATCCCCACTAAGGAGGGTCTCATAGTCTTAGAAATGTTCAAGACTCCCAAGTGGTGTGAATCATCAGAAATCTTTGAGGTCATTAATGAGGAGATATCTCTTTCCTCAATTGAAAAGAAGAACATAAAATGTAATGATCTATCCCAGTTAGGGATTCCAACTAGGAGAATGTCTTGAAAGGCAGATGTGGGAAATAAAAATAAAAAACTTGGTAGACCCTCCATCAAGGCCACCAGAGAGAAAAAAAGTTAGAAATACTTGGCGGATGGTTAATAATTATCTATCGGGGATGCATTTATCCCTATAAAATATGAAGGTTGTATCTTGGAATATACGAGACCTCAATGCGCCTCACAAACAAGATGTGCTTCATAATTTAGTTAGGGATCATAGACAAGATATTATTTTGATAAAAGAAACTAAGATGTCTGTCGAGAAATTAGTAGACATCAAGATTTTTAAAAAGGTGGTTTTGTAGGAACGAGTTCCATTGGAGCTTCTGGTGGGAGGGTTGTCTTTTAGAACCAAAACTCTTTATCGGGGGTTGTTATGGATAGATCAGACAATATATTCTTAGTTCACTTTGAGAATTATAGGGATGATTTTCCTTCGGTTATCACTAATATCTATGCCCCTAATTTAAAATATTATAGAGATATTTTCTGGAAAAATCTTATGCATTTTAGGGACCTATTCTCTAACAGTTCCTGGCTCATTGTGGGAGATTTCAACACTCCTTTTAAAGAGAATGAGAAATATGCAGGATTTCCCTCTAAGCTGGATGGTCATCTGGACCTAATGGAGTTATTTAATTCCCAAGCTCTTATTGATTTTGACCTTTAGGGTATCAATTAAAATAGGTCCAATAGAGGAGTGGGAAATGACTTGATTCATGTTCATCTTGATAGAGCTCTAATCTCTTATGAATGGCTTGCTAAGTTTTACTATTCCCTATCAGTTGCTATTAATATTGGATCTGATAATTTTCCTATCTATTTTGTGGTGGATCCATTTAATTGTAAGAGGAACTTTCCTTTTAGATTTGCAAGAATGTGGTTGTCCCACCCATCCCTTGAACAATGCATTAGTGATTGGTGGAATATAGACATTAAATACATGGCGATGTTCAGAGTTGCCAAGAAATTCAGATAGGTTAAGAGCAAAGTCAGGAGCTAGAATAAAGAGGTCTTTAGGGACATCTTTCAAATGAAAAAAAAAGATATTTAATTTTATTTGAAGGAAATCTAGGGTAAAATCTATTTGGATAGTTTCTCTATGGATTTAAGGGAAAATAAATCCAATACCCTTACTAAATACCATGACATTATTGCTAAGGAGGAAATATTTTGATGGCAGAGATCTAGAGCTCTTTGGATAGTGGTAGGAGATAAGAATACTAAATACTTACATCTGACTACTCTCAAGCACAAAGGTCCCAGTAGAATCAACAAGCTTACTTCAGACCACGGTACTCTTACCAAGGATGAGGACATCAAACTCAAAACTGCTAGGTTCTTCTCTTCCCTTTGGACCTCTAATGTAAATCTTAATCCTCTTGAGTAGGCAAAACTTATTGGCTCGATCCCCTCTGTTCTAAAATGAGGACAATAACAAATCCCTATCAATGGTGCCTTCTAAAAAGGAAATTTGGAGGGCGATTTTCTCCTTTGAGAGGGAAAAGGCTCCTTGCACTGATGGGTTTCTGATGTCCTTTTTTTTTGAAATTCTGGTACATTGTGGAAAAAGACACATGTGGGACTATCAAATTTTTTTTTCGATCCAAGAATCTTCTAAAAGAGTTAAATGCTACTTCATTCATCCTCATTCCAAAAGTTCTTAGGGCTAAATCTCTTGATAAAATCAGACCTATTAGCCTTTGCAATTCCTTTTATAAAATTATCTCGAAAGTCCTTACCTCTAGAATAATAGCCATTCTTCTCATGATCATCTCCCCGCAGAAAAATGGTTTTGTCCTTGGTAGAAAGATTCTTGATTCTATTATAGCGGTTCATGAGAACTTTCATTCACTAGTTGTGGCTAAAAGACAGGGATTGTTTTTGAAACTTGATCTCTGCAAGGCTTATGATAGGGTGGATTAATATTTTTTGCTAAAGATTATTAAGGCCTTTGGGTTTTGTGATAAGTTGATTCAACTTTGCAGCGAAATATTTGGTTTAATGTCTTCTTTTGTGTTGTTTAATGGTTCTCCTTCACACTTTTTAAAATCTTCTAGAGGACTAAGGAAAGGAGATCATATTTCTCCTATTATTTTCACTATCCTGGCAAAGGGTTTGGGCATGTTTAATTAAAAATTTGTTGAGGAAGGGAAACTTTAGTGTCTTAAACCTACTTCTAATTATTTTATTTGCTCCCATGAGTAGTTTGTGGATGATACCTTAACCATGGGGGAAGCATCGGTCAAAGAAGCTAAATCTATGAAACTGATCCTCAACAACTATGAGGCTACCACTCATCAGAAAATCAACTGGGCCAAAAGTTATTTATTCTTCATTAATACTCCGGAGGAGAGGCAAGCTAAAAATGCTAAAATCATAGGGTGGTAAAGAAGATTTCCCTTTTACTTACCTTGGTCTTCCTCTTAGTCTCAAACCCCTAGATTCTTTCAAGAATCATTTGTTGGATAGATTTAATAAGAAGCTTTCTAGATATAAAGGTTCTCGATTTAGCTAGTCTGGAAACATTCTCTTATTGAAATCCTCTCTACAAAGATTTCCCATTTATGCACTTCATTTGTTCAGAACTCCTTCAAAGTTGCAGAAGCTATAACAAATATCCAAAATAATTTCATCTGGTCAGGAGTTGAGGAGACGAAATACATTCCCCTCCTTGATTTTGATAAAGTTTCTAAGCCCAAAATACTAGGAGGATTGGGTATCATACCTATTAAGATTATCATTAAGGATCTTCTTGCTAAGGAGATTTGGCGGGTCTTAGGAGAAGACAGGGTGTGGAGTCAAATTTGGAAGAGCAAATATGTATACTCTCAGCCCTCTAAAAAGGATTTTTTTAATCATTTGTTTTTGGTGGAGGGGTATTTTATTTGTAACTCTATTTAATTATCTAAAGATCTATATTCTTCAAGTAGAAGATGGAAATTGGGTGATGACAAGAAGATAAGATTCTGGGAAGATATATGGTTGTTGGATATTCCTCTGGCTAAAAATTCCTCTTTCATGACGTGGAAAGACCAATGCATCATTTCCTTCAGAGTTTGGGTGTCTAATTACTGGAATGATTCTAAATGGGTCTCTCTCTAGGGTGGCAGCCCTATTACAAGATATTGATATCCTTTTATCTTCAATGGCAATTTCTCCCAGTTCTAAAGATTCCCTGGTCTAGGGTGACAACCCAACGTGGATAGTTATTTGTTGCCTCTTTCGTTTCTCTATAGTCCAATGAGGGGCAGTGGCCTTTCTAGGATAAAGCCTAGTTGAGAAAGTGTATTCTGAAAGTTAATATTTTTTATTGGCTATCCCTTCAAAACAAAGTTCTAACCTTGGAAAACCTTCAATGAAAGGGGTTGCCTTTCCCTATAAAATGTTGTCTTTGTTGTAGGAATTATGAATTGGTGTTTCATTTGTTTATTTATTTTGATTTCTCCCATCAAGTCTGGGCTCTATTTCTAAACAAATGGGATATTTTTTGGATTTTCCCAAACTCTTGGAAAGAGTTATTTTCTCAATTGGATATGCCCAAGCTCTAATAAAAAACACCATTTATCTTTTGAATCTCTTTGTCCCTTATATCTTCTGGCACATCCAGAAGGAAAGAAACAACATAATTTTTAGAGATAAAAGCTTCTTCCCTGGGTCTCATATCTGAAAAAATATATAGAGGGATATTTGGATCTCTTAATAATTCTAAATTAAAAAAACCAAAGGGTACAATTGGACTTTGAGAAAAGATGGAAGATTTCCCTCTACCCTCTAAAATCCAATAACCCTAAGGAAGGGCTTGTTTGGTTATCTCCTCCGCATAGATGGATCAAGGTTAACTTTGATGGGGCTTCCAAAGGAAATCCAGGGAAGGCTAGGTTTGGGGGAATTGTTAGGAATTTAGCTAGTTGCTTCCTGGCGGCAATGGTTGGCCGTTTGGCAGTGTAATCTAGTCATTTTTCTGAAGTTATGGGTGCTTGGAAAGATCTGACTATTGCCAAATATTTTAATTATAAAAATTTACGGTTGGAAGGGGATTTGATGAATATTATAAAGTGTCATGATAGATCAAACAAACTGTCACAGTGAAAATAATGCTTCACTAGACAAGCTGGCTAATTATGGTGTTAATTGCAATAAAGCATTTCTTGGGAAGGGGAAATCTTAATGCCCCAAATATATCTATCTTTGTGCGATATGAAAGGACTATGAAAAAAGTTGGTTATATCCCCAATAATTGAAATGATGACAACTTACCACTTTTACCCTAATTATAGCATGGGCACATGCTTTTGCAGAGGTAGAGTGCATTTGTATAATTCTAACTCTCATTCTTTGTGGGTGTTGTTCATTGTGATTAATTTGTGTTTTTGTTTTCCCAAAATTATCTACCTTAGACTACTATTGTGAATGATAATTCTAAGAGGATGGGAGGCAATCTTCACAGGGAGGAACTAGATGATTATAGTAAATGGTTTGTGGAGCTAGAATTTGTAAAGAATTTATCTAAAGGAAAGATTACGCATTTCATCGAGCTCCTAAGAGGGTATTATAAGGTCAGAGAAAAGATGGTTGTTCAGAAAATCCTTGAGCATTGGGTGATGGGCCATTTCTCTTACATGGGTGTAGTTTTAAGTTCATGGCTGATGTTAGGAACCTGTGTGTTCCTTCTATTTATTTTGTTAGTGTAGTGTTGTTGGATGCATATGCTTTGCAAGTCATCCTGTGATTATATTTTATTATCCCATATACATAGGTAGTAATACTTTTCTAGATTGTACTTAGTATATAAGTTTTTGTTGAGGCCTTTGATAGTATCGGAAAATTTATTGTATTGAGATTGCTCAAAGGAGGTTACCCCCTCGAAGTGTCCCGTGATCAAGAGATTCACTCTAAGTTCTACTGTTGCTCTATATTTCTATTATTTTGTGCATGTTCATCATATTGTTGCAGGAGGTTCTTCTCGTCTGGTATCAGAGCACTCTCTTGGGCCCGCTAGGTGGAAGTTCTATCAAAAACTAAATTCCCATTCTGCCTTTCAGGTTATTTTTTTTTTTGCATCTTGGTTCATTTCAAATTACAACTCTTGTTAGTGCAATAATTCATTTTAGTTGTTAGTATCTGAGTGATTTTGTCAATTGTTTCAAAAAAAAAAACATAGCTTCCTTGCTTTCTGTTAGGGATTTTTTGTTAGAGTAATAGCATATCGAGGTTACTAATTTAAATCATTATGATCTAATTAGTAACTTCCCTATTCACTCTAGTTTGCTTAATCTAACCTTAGGTAGTTTCTATTTTTGTTAGTTTCCCTTTTTAGGGTTTTGGCATCCTTTATAAGGATTGTCCGCTTTGTAATTCTTAAGGAGTTTGTAATCATTTTACATTGTTGAATATAGAACTTATTTTCTATCAACATGTTCTTGCAATCTCTGGCCTATCGGCCGCCATAGCTTCTGATCCTTCTCTCTTCTGTCTGTTTCATTCTGTTTGTAATACAGGCACGGAAATTGAGAAAAAAAATTAAAAACCCTATGTTTTTAATGTTTTTTTTGGTTTGTGAACACTGCGCGCAGTTGAATAAGAAAAGTGCAGCCGCGCCGCCGCCGCCGCTCCTCCGCGGCCCGGCCAGCGCGCAGCCCGCGCCACTCTACTCTTCTGCGGGCTATGCCGCCTCCCAGCTCTCCGCCGCTCCGAGCGGCCCCCGCCCACCCGGCTGCGTGTTTTCTGCCGCCGACCTTCTGTTTCACGGCCACCGCCGCTGTGTGCTCCGCGCCTCCTGGTTTCTCCACCTACTTCTTCCGCCGCTTCGGTGTTCATTGTGCTCTGGCCCCATTGATGCGCCTCTTTGCCGGTGTTCAGCTCCGCTCGGGCCGCTCTGCCACCGCTCCTATGTGGTGGCACCTTTTTGCATAGCCCCTGCGAGCTTTTTCCCCCTTTCTACCAGTCATATGGGTGCCTAGGGGCCCCGGTTAAGCCCCCGGCGCTCTCCATGCGCCCGGGGGCTCAAAATTTTTAGCCCCTGGGGCCTTATTGTAACCTTTTTGGCATTTTTGGGGGTACCTGGACGTTTTTCTCTATATAGGGAGCGTACGGGGGTCTTTTTCTGACTTCTATATATCGTCGGAAAGCTCTTTCCGAGAAATTTCTGATGGTAGAGGTTAGAGGTTTTGGTTCCACCATTTTGATAGCGATTTTTTCTGTTGAAGTCCGATGTCTTGTTTTGCCTTCCGGGAGTCATATCTGGCTCATCCGGACTCCTTTTTCGGCAAACGAGATATCGTCGGAAAGCTGATTCTATGTAATTTTTAGTGGCAGAGGTATTTCTTTCGGATTCTACTCTAGGTTTTCACTCCTCCAAGATATGCAATTTATGCCCTCTGGTGGCGTGCTTGGTTCTACAGGTCTGGGGATCTCTTCTTCTGGTTTCTTAGTGCACTCTACTTTCTGACATCTGAGCTTGCATGCTATTTCTGATGTATTTATTCTGTAAACGCACTAAGATAAAGTGCCTTCTTCTGCTTTTTTGGATCTTGTACACCTGGTTCGATTTTTGGTACCTGCACTGTGTTATAAAGTGCCATGGGGGGATTCTGATGCATATGCCTTAGGCGCATCTACTTTTGTCAAGTGAGCGTACCTTCCATGAAATTAGCCCATGTATAATATGTCGATGACACCACCCTTTATCCTTTGTTTGTACCTCTGTTGCACTTGGTGTTCCTGGTTCTTCTTCTGCAGTTGTTTCTGGTACTGCATTTCAGTGTTCCTGTCACCTCTCCCAGTTCAGCATTATGGGGGGGTTCACC
>MU225018.1:402248-419090 GCA_018584345.1 Thuja plicata | reverse complement strand
GGACCTACATGATCTCTTAATTCTTTTGGCATGTGCTTCTTCAACAAGCTCCTCGCCACACCAGGCTTAGCACTATACCTCTTTTCCTGCTTCTTCATGTCAATTTTAGTAGACATGGTGCTGAATAAACCAAATGCTTGCATGAAAGAATTCCTATTCAGTATCAGCAAAGTAGTGCCATCATCCCTTTTGATGGTCTTTGTAAGGGCATCATAATGGTTTGCTAGGTCTAGAAATAGGTCAACATATAGAAACACATCAGGCACTAATAACCTACCCAGACCAGATATCCAAGGGTTTGAAATAGGGATAGGCTTATCAGAATTTTTATAAAAGTATGAAAAAAGAGAAAAACCTGTTGTGCCCGGGGTTGCAGCATCTCTGATGTCCATGAAGTCATCTTTGAACACACCTGCATCAATCTTCCTATTTTGTGTTGAACCTGGCAACAACTGGAGAAATTCATCAGAGTGGCTAGGTTTTCCTTTTTGTTCTTCTCCACTGCCTCCACTGGTTGAAGCAATTCTCACAGCTCTACTCATCTTGGTAACAGCTTGAAATTCCTTGCTTGAAACAATATTGAAACAAATCTAATCTTCAATATCATCTATCTATCCTAAGAACAATTCTCTACAACTTTAGAAATTTATGATCAATTTGGATACACTGCAACTGCTCAAAATATAACCTTTCACTCGAAAAATAAGCAACTTAGCTCTGAAATATGAAAAATCGGTTAACAAGAATGAATGCACTATCATCTGTTTATAGCCATATGATTCAGAGTACCTAGCTCATAATTTGGAAACATCAGTTCTGCCATTAAGTTTCCATGCCGTGAACTTTTGAAAAACCTAGCCGTAGTTGCACGAAGTTGACAGGAAATCAAAATTTTAAATATGAATCCTTGGTGCAATCATAAACCATTTAAGACAGCTGACATGTCATCTTCTGATTTGTTCTTTTTCATACATCTCAGCTACCTTTTGTGCATAGTAATCAAAATTATATCCTCTGATTGGTTGCCGAGAGATTCGTTCTGTCATGTCATCCACTTGCCACCGTATTTTAGATCGTGTGATCTAGCGACCTCGCGACTGTATTAAGTCTCTTTTTCATGAGCACTTTTCCTTAACCATGGTTTGATCTCCAGACTTGGTGACAAGCCATTGTTTTTAACCTTTCACATTTATCACCTTGGTCGCTCAGTCGCAGCACTTAGCATTCCATATTCATATTTTGCGCGAATGAGCGATTATGTCTAACCTCAACTCGATCGCCTGAACACGAGCTACTTTTCTCTTATCATGATTTTCTTGTGACTTTGTGAAGCCTTTGATTAATTCCTTTATCGCTAGGTCACAGATCCATAGCTTGCGTTTCACTAGACATCGCGACTGCGTGAGTTACATCTTCGAGTCATTGTATTCGCCGAGTCGCACACAAAACTCAGCTCGGCATAAACAGCTCGCGAGTGCATGATTTACCTTTTACCTCCAGCTCGTCGCATAGTCGAGAGATAATTTTAACTTTACCTCACTTATAGCACATGTCAATTCTCTATTTAAAGCGACTTTGCAACATACCTTAATCGCCAAGTCGGGAGGACCTTTTCCCTGGGACACTTTTCTGTCCAGACTTCGCGACTGCCGTTGGCTCATCTGCTTCTTTCATCGGACGGCTGTCGTTTAATCGCTGATCAATTGGGTATACCCTTAATTTATCTGGAGACCTTGCGACTAAAGGAAAAAATACCTTAGTCTCATAATCACTTGATTCATTTCTCCTTTCTGGCGACCTCCCGACAACCACTTACCTTATGATAGATGTCATCTATTCTTTTGTCCACTTAATGCATACTGAAGAGCTGAGTCATTGCCCTGTTCTGGCGACTTCCCGACTGAGGGAAATTGCTAACATCAAACAGTTAGTCACGGAATTGGGACTGTTATCTCTTAACAGCCATTTGATCTCGAGACCACACGACTGAAGAAAAACTTAACTATTTTCCATGGCCTGATCTAGCGACCACGCGACATGAAGTAATCGCGAAGTCTGAGAACATTGCTTTGACTTTTTGACTTCTCTTGCGATCACCCGACTGAGTAGTGGGTCCCATTCTTTAAAGCTTATGATATGAAGATCATGCGACTACCCGACTAATAAGATATCGCTAAGTCTTGAGAAGCTGAAGGAATATTCTATTTCTTAATGAGACTACGCGACATAAAGGAAAAGCAAAGTCAGGAAAGCATTTGGCATATTTGTTCTGGGTAACGCGATGAAGCGACTTAACTTAAAGCACATGTCTTAAGTGATTTGAAAAAGGTAATGATGAAACATAAGACATGACCAAGGGTTTCAATGCATCGTTTAATACTGGGATAATTAGGGTTTTTAGAGTTTTAGCAATTTTAGCAAAGTTCAGACATGAAAACCCTAAAAATTTTTAGAGGGCAAGACAAGGAACAAGATGAAGCAGAAAAAATAGGAAATACAACCAACACTTTCTTCCTATTTCCTCTCAAAGTTCCCTAGAATGCCCAAAATACCATTCTGTATACTTCCTTCCTTAATGACCCTACCCCAAATTCCACATATCGAAGCCCTAAATCCCTCATTTATCTAATTTTAGGGTTTTCTCTAAGTTTTTCACTTCTTAGCCAATCGTCACGAAATCTGGCCACAAGGTTCATTTCCTAATTCTGCTCCTTTGTCCCTCTTGGACCGCTCATCCCATTCTGCCTCCCCAACCCTGAAACCCTCCTTTTTATTTTCCCCTTTTCATTAGAAAGTGTCCAACTACTCGTCAAACACCCATTAACCATCTGGATTTTTCCCAAATCCAAGTTTTCCCTAACTAAAAAAGTTTTTGTTTCTATTGTTCTACCCATTTCAAAAAAAAAATCTTGCTATATGGTTGTCACCCGTACAGGGGCAAAAATCAAGGAGGAGAAACTTGCATCCCTCAAGACCAAACTTCAAGATTTGGATGACAAATTTCTCTATCACACTCTTCAGCATTCAGCCATGAACCGAAACCATTCTGGAGACACTGTGTTCTCTTTTGGCAATTTTCATGGACCAAAGCTTGATTTTCCTCGCTTTGATGGTGCTAATCTGACTAGAGGGATTTACTGGGTAGAGCAGTATTTCAACTTGCATAATAGTCTGGATATCAACAAATTCCCACTTGCATCTTTTCATTTGGAACATGAACCTCTTTAATGGTTCTGTTGGTACATCAAGGCTAATGAAGACCCAAAATGGACAGAATTGTGCACACTCCTTTTGCAGCGCTTTGGCACTAGTGCTTTTGATGACTTCAGAGGAGCACTGACTAAACTTTGCCAAACAGGCACATTATGAGAATACCAGATAAATTTTGAAAAATTAGCTAATCACACCAGGGATTGTCTGATGAATTCTTTTATAGTTGTTTTGTCACTGGTCTGAAGGATGCACTTCGATTTGAAGTAAAAATGTTCCGGCCCACTATAATGATGGAAGCCCTTGGGTTGGTTAAGTTAGCTGAGCACAAGATTAGTGCTCTACAATGTTCTAGATCCAATTTTGTTCCATTCTAAAATACAATTTCTCCACACCCTAAAGTCACACCAGCTCTCAGAACTACTCCTATCAAGCACTTGTCAAAAATAGAGATGCGGGCCCAGCGAGAAAAATTTCTTTGTTATAATTGTGATGAGAAATGGTCCCAAGGCCATAGATGTGTTCAGAAAAAGCTCTATCTCTTGGATGTGGATTCTCCACTTGAACTAGATGAGTATGTACATGCTCACAAAATAGTAGATGACAAGGTTGAGCCTCAACAGCCACTTGCTAAACATCCTTCACCAGAAGCCCAACTAGAGATATCTATCCATGCTTTGGTAGGAGTCACTACCCCACAAACCATGTAGGTCCAAGGTTTCTTCAAGAATATCCCTCTTAATATACTCATTTATTCTGGTAGCACTCATAACTTCATTGACCCGTAAATACCCAAATAGGCTGATTGCTTTGTCCATCCCTATTCTAGCTTTGAAGTCATGATTGCCAATTCAGGCACTTTACCTTGCAAAGGTAAATGTCACAATGTGCATCTCTCTATTGGAGATTATAACCTGCACTCTAACATGTTTTTCTTTCCCTTAGGTGGGTATGATTTGGTTTTTGGTGCCCAATGGTTATGCACTCTTGGCCCCATTCTATAGGATTTTGCTAAACTTTGGATGTAGTTTTCAGCCAATGGGAAAAAACACAATTTGAAAGGCTTATAGCCAGGGTCTCTCAACATCATCAATTCACATTGTATAAAAAATCTTCTTAAGAAGAATTCACATGGTGTCATCACTTAGCTATATTCCATCTTGATGCAGCCATCAACAGTCTCTAGTAATCCTGCAGATCTACAATAAATTTTGGATAAGTATTAAGGTGTATTTGTTGAACCTATAGGATTTCCACCTTCTCTCCTAGAGGACCATCGTATTCAGCTCCTTCCTGGTAGAATTCTACCCAACATTAGGCCCTACCACTACCCATTTCATCAGAAGACCAAAATTGAGATGCTCGTTCGTGACTTACTGAAGCAAGGAAGTATTCACCCTAGTACTAGTTCCTTTTCTTCTCTAGCTCTGGTTGTCCACAAAAAAGATGGGTCCTAGCGACACTGCATTGATTTTCGAGCACTTAATCATCTCACCGTAAAGGATAAGTTTCCCATTTGAGTTCTTGATGAACTTATTGATGAGCTTCATGTCACTCATTTTTTCTCCAAGTCGGATCTTTGTTCGAGGTATCATCAAATTAGGGTTAATGAGGAGGATATACCTAAAATATCCTTCCACACACATGATGGTCATGATGAATTTTTAGTCAGGCCCTTTGGCCTTAGTAATGCTCCTTGAACATTTTAGGCAGTGATGAATGAAATATTTCAGCCATACCTCTAGAAATTCACTCTGGTCTTCTTCGATGATATCCTCATCTATAGCAAAACCTAGGCTAAGCATCTCCATCATTTGGAGCTCATAATGCAACTTCTCTTTGATCATCAACTCTGTGCGAACTAGTCTAAATGTGTGTTTGGCCAAGATGAAGTGGAGTATCTTAGGTATATTGTTTCACACCAAGGGGTTTGGGTGGATCCTACAAAAATAGATGCCATGAAAAATTGGCCGCATCTTCAAACTCTCAAGAGCCTTCAGGGATTTTTGGGGCTGACTGGCTATTACCACAAGTTTGTCAAGAATTACAGGAAGATTGTAGCACCTCTAAAAGCTATGTTAAACAAGATTCTTTTACCTAGACCCATGTTTTTGAGAATGCATTTGAAAAACTAAAGCAAGCTATGTGTAGTACAGCTTTTCTCGCTATGCCAGATTTTTCCAAGCCCTTCACTATTGAGACTGACGCTTGTGGTAATGGATTGGGTGCTATTGTCCTTCAAGATGACCATCCTATTTCATTCACCAGCAAAGACCTTTCTGGTAAGAATTTATCCCTATCCACATATGAAAAATAAATGATGGCTATTTTGCATGCTATACATAAGTGGTGGCCATACGTCCTAAGGAGTCATTTTTGCATCAAGACCGATCACCAAAGTCTAAAATACTTCTTGAAACAAGTATCCTTCCCTGCACAACTAGAATGGGTAAGAAAAATCATGGGGTATTATTATGAGATCACCTACAAGAAGGGTAAGGACAATATTGTGGAAGATGTTCTTTCTTGCACATTTGATGATCAAGTTTCCCTTTTAGCTATTTCTATGGCAATTCCCAATTGGTTAGAATCTGTTTAGTAGGGCTATTTTAGTGACTCTTCTTTATCTCAAATCATTCACTAGTTGGCCAATAATCCTTCTTATGTACCACATTACTCTTGGGATGTTCTTCTCTTTGATACAAGGGCCGTTTAGTGCTTCCTCAAAATCTAGGTCTACAACAGGTTGTCTTTTATAATCTCCATGCCTCTCCTTTGGTAGGGCATTCTAGGTTCCTAAAAACTTATGAGTGGGCAAGGCGGAAGTTCCTTTGGAAAGGAATGAAATAGATGATTCAATAGATGGTGGCTAAATGTGATATCTTCCAATGCCACAAGGGTGAAATGACCCTCCTTCATGTAATTCTAGAACCCTTGCCTATCCCTACACGGATTTGGACTAATATTTCTATGGATTTCATTGAAGGGCTTCCTAAATTAGGCGGCAAGATAGTGATCTTGGTTTTGGTTTATTGTCTCTCCAAATATAGTCATTTTTGGTCCCTTAGCCACCCCTATACTGCCTCCTCAGTTGCACAAATCTTCAGGGACCAGATCTTCCATCTTCATGGCCTCCCTTCTTCCATTGTCTCAGCTCACGATGCAACTTTTACTAGTCATATTTGGACTGAATTGTTTCAACAAACTGGCACCAAACTGAAGATGAGTTTGGGTTATCACCCAAAAACTATTGGTTAGACCAAAATTTTCAACAAATTCTTAGAAACTTATCTTTTCTGCTTCACGTCTGAACAACAACATTAGTGGGCCAAGTGGCTTCCTCTTGCGAAATGGTGGTACAATACCTCTTAACAAACTACATCTAAAATGACTTGATATGAAATAGTCTATGGTCAGGTACATCTAGTGCTCCTTCCCTACACTCCCAGAAGCTCACCAGTCCAAGCAGTTGACATAGTTCTCCACACAAGGGATCAGATTCTTCGCACCTTACATGATAATCTTCACATGGCCCGAAATTGAATGAAATAGCAGGAAGATCAACACCATTCTAAGCACTCATTTCAAGCTGGGGATATGGTTTTTCTTTGTCTACACCCATACAAGAAATCCTCCCTGAAGCTTAACGGGCGTCATAAGATGGCCCCTAAATTTTATGGACCATATAAGGTTCTAAAGAAGATTTGTTCAGTTGCTTATAAACTGGAACTTCCTCCTTCTTCTCGCATTCATCTAGTATATCATGTTTCTTGTGTCAAGAAATTTCTTGGCACCAATGTCAGAGCAAAAAATTCTCTACCTGAAATGGATAAGGATTGATCCATTATTTTAGAGCCTAAGACAATCCTTGACCAGTGCACTCATCAGCTTAACTCTCACTCCATCTCTGAAGTCTATATTCAGTAGTATGGAATACAACCAGAGGATGCTACATGGGAACCCCTTCTTTAGATTCAGCAACAATTTCCACACCTTAAGCTTTGAGGAAAAATATTTTTTCTAAGAGAGAAAGGATGTTAGGAACCCATGTGTTCCTTTTGTTTATTTTGTTAGTGTAGTGTTTTTGGACGCATATGCTTTGTAAGTCATTCTGCAAGTATATTTTATTATCCCACATGCATAGGTAGTAATACTTTTCTAGATTATACTTAGTATATAAGCTTGTGTTGAGGACAGCTTTGATGGTATTGACAAATTTATTTTATTGAGCTTCCGCAAAGGAGGTTACCCCCTTGAAGTGGCCCGCGATCAACAAAATCTTTTTGAGTTCTACTCTTGCTCTATATTTCTGTTATTTCCTGCATGTTCATCATATTGTTGTAGGAGGATATTCTTAGCTTAGCTCATTACTATGGTATTGAGTATGCCACATGCTAGGTTAAGATTTTATCAGGATAGAAAGATCTTAGATGGGGTTGTTAAATCCTTTCTAAGGGATGATAATGAACATGAAATATGAAATGATGGGCAAGCCTATTTTAGGGTATTATGACACAAAAAAGATTAAAGAGATGTGGAAGTATGTTCTCACTATAATTATGGAGTATCTTACAGCTGATGGGAGGTTTACAAGAGCTCACACCTACAACTTTGTTCTCCTGAACAATTTTAGGCATAAAAAGAGGGGTTCACTAGCTTACTATTTGTGTTGTTCATTGACGGATAGCCTCAAGAAACATATGAACAAGGTTAGTTCCTTGGTTCTTCACAATGGTCTCATTTTACTTGTCTTTGAGCACTTTAAGATTTTGGTGATGAATGAAAATCAAAAGCTTATTTTATTGTCATTGAAGGAGAAACCTATGTTTACTAGTGGGAAGGGGAAAGTTTGGGTCATCCTTACCTTATGCCTATAAAAAGTGTGGAAATTTGTAAGGATTTTGTTAATGATGAGGATACGGATATGGAAATTTTGAAGGAGGAGGATGAAAGTGGGGATTATGCCAGAGAAAGGGATGAAGAGGAAATGGAAGAGGTATTGGAGTAGGAGAAGGGAGATGAATAGGAGGAAGAGCTAGTTGAGAGGGGTAAAGATGAGGGATAGGATAAGGAGATTAATGAGGCCACACAATAGGAAATATATATCCAAGTGAATCTTGGTTGTGATAAGCTAGAGGATGATCAGAAAAGGACACTTAGTGCTGAGAAGGGGTCATTGAATGTCCCCAAAAATTATAAGAATTAATGAGACAAGGATCTACAGTGGAGTGAGGCTAAGGACTCTCCTTCCCCTATGGCTGATGAATTTTTTGGTGAAGGGTTCACAATGTTAATCCGGTTAACTATGACATCTCCATGGAACATAAGAACTAGCCTTTGTGGAAGGGATCCCCTGCATCGGTGAATTTGGAATTGGAAAACTCTTACACCTTTGATGATTCTAAATTCCAAATGGTTGTCTCTGTGTCAAAAATTTCTCTAAAGTATGATAACTAGTTCTTCCAACAAATTAAGGACGTGGTAACCACTAATCAGGGTCTGAAAGAAAAGATTAAAAAGATGGAAGGCGAGGAAAACAATAGGAAGGGAAGGGTTGACAAGTTGGAGTAGAAGATCACAAAGATGACCAATAAGGTGGATAACAACGCTGATACTCTAAGGAAAACCCTCCTAGTGTACTTTGAGGGTATGAATACTATGACCAAAAGCATGGATGCCCTAACCATCTATCTCGAAGGGACCAACCACTCAAAATCCATTGTGGATTGGGACAAGGACTTTGATGATATTGAATTCATTCCTCCTAGTTTAGGGAAGTGTAATAGGATCAGTCTAGAGAAGAAGGAAACTTTTGTTTCCAATGATCTCTTTGTTCTGCGCCAGACAGTGAAGAAAATGTCAGAAATTGGGGAAGAGGTAGGAAAAATATTGAAGATATGCTTTAGGTGGCTTGTGGTTTTTTGTTCTAACCTGGATGTTTTTGGGTGGTGCTAGTTTTCTGGGATGGCTCTGTTCGGGGTTGATATTGGCTTTTTTCTGGGTGTTGGAGGTTTTTATGGCATGGTCTCTTTTGGGGGTTTTAATGCTTTATCTTTTGTTCTATTGTTTTAGGGTTATGGGGCCCCTTCAAAACACAATTTTTCTCTAATCCAAAACAAATAATCTAGTTAGGACATATAGTTACTATTTTATCTCTATATGTAGAAAAATAAAAATGGATGATCTTATTAAATGTCAAAGGTGAAAAAAATGCATATAATTAAATATATATTAATGATTTTATTATATAATTTATATATACAACACAAAGGAAATTGTAAAATTTAAAGAAATGTTCAAAGTCAACAAAGGGATTCAAAGAAAAAGATAAAAATATAATCTAAATTTTTTAAGAACTTAAAAAACAAGACATTCACAAGAGAGAGCCTCCATAATTATTTTCTTGGACTAAAGAGGAAAGAATCTTTCTAATAAAAAGAAATAAAATAAGCAAAAGGAAGATGGTAGAACTTAAGAGAAGAGATATATCATTAATAAATATGTAATATTTAATTAAAAATATATTAGAAATTATATAAATATAGAGGTAGAGATATGAGACTAGTTCTCATAAAAAAATATCTAATAATCTCAAATATATGCTCTAAAAGAACATAAATAATAGTACAAATGCTTCCTTTTACATATCAATATGTTGGAACGAAATATTTTCCTATTTGAAAACAAGTTAATTATGTGTTCCTTCTATATTAATATATTGCTTCAAAAGACACTTCAAAATCCATTTAGGCAAGGAGTTAGTTTTACCTATTTAGATTATCTAAAATAGAATCTTAATTGTAGATAACTAGTCATTTATTATTTTAATCTTATATCTGAACTTATATGGTATTAATGTGAAAATGTAGTCCTTAATATGCTTTTTCGGTTTCATTGAGATATTAAAATTCATGTTTTAAATTTTTTAATTAAAATGGATATATACACCTTGTCTACGACACCTCTTTTGCAAAAGGTTCTATTTCCTAAGTTTTGATGAGGCTCCCTCATATTTTATTTCTCATTAGCGAACCCTTTTATTTTCCAACCTACAATTCCCTTTTTCTATTTTGATTATGAGCCCCATGAAGGAATCCACATGTAATTTTGTTGCAATTTCTTCCCCGTATATCAGTCGGTTCTCTTGGTGGATTGCAATATAGTGGCATGTGGTGGATTCGTGTGCCAAAAAAGAGAAATAAAGGCAGGTTTAATTTTTTCCCACAATGATATTTGGTTGTGCAATGTGTTAGTACAACATTTTTTTTCTCAAAGGAAATCCCCTAACTTGCAAAGGGAAGCCTTGTTACACCAGATGAAGACTTCACACATCTTGAAAGGAATTTTGAAATTTTTTTGTTTTATTGAGCACAACATCCCATGAATACCACATGTTACTCAAGCAAATGCATTTAAGGATTTTCAAAGCTCATAGGGTCCTAAATTTCTAGTTTTTAGTTGGTCCCACTATATGGAAGAGGGAGATGCTACCATGTACCAGGACCACATAAAGTCCAGTAGAAAAGTGAGTTCCAAAATAATCTTGGAGGAACATTCCAAAAGGGTAGTGGGGAAGGACAGGTGGATGTACTGTTAGGAAAACATCTCTGAACCTTTCATTAACATACCCCCCTTTTTTTAAATGGTAAGTTTATATTTAAGAATAGATTTTTCCTAAACATTTTTCAAAAGTTCAAATGGTCAAGATAAAGATGTTAAATTTCCATTGCAAGATCATTTCTAGATCTAAGGATATTAAAATTATTATTTTTGAAGTTTTTAAAGAAATATTAAGAATTTAATTTTCTAGGTCTTAGAGGTTTCAAAGTGACTTGAAAATTTCTATAACCACCATAGCTAGTTATAGCTAAATAGTGCACAACACAAGATTTTTACACTTCAATTTGTTTGTCAATATGATACCCAATTCAAAATTTATGACCTCTAAAATTTGAGTCTCCTAAAATGGGAAATGTAAAAACACCTTGAATACATGATTGAGTTGTAAAAGGGATTTACACATGCTAATGTGTGTTTTGATAAACCATAGGGTATCTTAGGTTGGAGATAACATGAGAACCAATTTTTAGGTATTTTTAACACAATTTTTTAATGTTTTCTGATGGTTTAATGTATTGTATGTGATATATATTATAAGCATGAGATAAAGGTTGTGTGTAAGAGTTTGATAACTATTGGGTTACGTCTAGATCTCTATTTGGTTATACTCCTATGAGAATCTTGGTACACAAGAATAATGTAATTTCTTGTTGATTTCTAAATAATATATTGGAGGGATTTTCGAATGTGGGGTTTTTCTCTTGAAAACCTATTTAAATAATTTTGTTGTGGTATGCATGTAATTAATGCTATTTTTGAAAGTTTCTATAACTATTGTGAAGATCTAAGAAAGATTTTTAAATATACCACCTATCAAGGTTAATGTAGCAAGTTGTTCTGCTACCTTAATTTCCTTATATTAACAAGTTTTCAATGGGAGAGTGGTATGATTACCTAGTTTTGTAGTTGCAATGATACAAGATTGTGTTGGTGTATTACATTAATTAGGTTAGTTTCTAGGTTTATATTAAATAAAATAAATTAGTTAGATATTTAGGTATGGTAAGTTACATTCTTGTAAGTGGTTATTACAAGAAATAATGGCTTTATATTGTCAGTGCTTAGCAATATAATTATAATCCATTGGAATTAAATGAATATCAAGTTTCTGTTATGCATTTATACATGGTATCAAAGTGGAAAAATACTTGGGCGCATTTCTAAGAAATGGGATGAGTTGGTCAAAGAGAAATGTAGTTAAAAGGAAATAGTAAGTTTATCATTATTGTTTATTAATTTATTGTACTGATAAAATTGGAGTGGCGCCATGATATTCCCCTGACTCTAAATGGGCTATTGAAAGTAAAATATGTGAGGCCTATACTAATGTATAATTTTGAGTTCACATAATATTCAAGGGGTTAAGTATTATTACAAAAAAAATCATCATTCATGGGCATCAATAATAACATTCATAGGTTGCATTTGACAGATCTTATCATCCCTTAATTGATGTGCCTAAATAGACATTTGTTGTGTGGCTACAAAATACCTTTGGCAACAATGAGAGTGAAATTGTGTATGCTTTCGTTTCTTGTCTAGCGTTGCTCTTCTCCTATAATCAGATGAATTCTCCTTAATTCCTTTTGTCAAAAACTGTGTGTACAAATAAAATAAAATTCAATGAAGATAAAATTGGTGATATAAGATATATAAATATTTCTTGGATGCTAATCAATTGACAGATGATAATGAATTTATTGAATTTTTTTGAAACTAGGACATTTTTTTAATCTCTTCCTAAAACTTTGAAGATTTTATATGTCTAGAACATTTGACTTGTACCTTGAAATAATTGGCATGAAGAGAAGGATGTGTAGGGTGCTTTCAAGATTGAGCAATGTGCTTGTGAATCATCATAGAGTTAAATAAATTAATGAGATGTGGTATAAATATTTTTAAAGATTAAGCTAGTTGAAGGTGATATTAAATATGAAAAATATAGTTTTCCCAAGTATATATGTGAATGTTGACTCATAGGTTCTTCAATAATATCACTCATATGTATGAATTAGAAGCATGTGGTTTAAGTATTTACGGTGCAAAATAAGGTTCATTGATTCATTTATATTTAGATTCATTTTTAAAGAAGAATATAGTACAAAAAGATCAACAGGAAGTTGGAGACAACTGAGGTAGGAGGTTTTTGATCATCCTGAGGTAGCTTCTTTCTCAAGGATGATTCATTGCATGAGAAGTAACCAATTTTTGTCCATAAAAATGTGGGGCTTGGAAAATTTGTCCTTGAAGAAAAGAGGGGCCTTGACATATGTGTGTTTCTCAAGAGAAGAGGGGGCTTGGCATCATGGTTGTCCCTTCAAGGAGTGAGGGGGGCAAGATTTGCATATGATTTGTTAAGCACTTGAGTAGGTGTTAAACACACTCAAAGGAGATGTGGAATTTTAGAGGAAAGGTATTGCATATATAGGCATGCTAGTGGTGATTTGTACAATAGAGAAGAGATTGTTTCTAAAACACTTCAGGAGGTGTGTTTCCCCACTTTTGGTCTTTATATCTCAAGGCAAAAATAGATGTTTTGTGTGTAGTAGTATTCATTGAAGTCTCATGCAAGTCCAAAGTCTAATTCTAGAAGTCCCCTTAGGGTAGAAGGCCTTTATCAGACTCCCCTAACTTGACCTCTCTTTCCTAAGCCGGGGGTGATTCCGAGTCCAAAAATCATGTTTTATTGGGTAGGTTAAGTCCCTAATCCGGTAAAGGCTGCGTTTTTAAAGTTTCTAGCTTCAAAATTACAAGCAGATAAAATACTTTGCCTAATATCTTCAAGTTGCAACATTGGCGGGAAATTAAGTTTTGGCTTCTCCATGGCGAAAAATGACATACGGGGTGCACTTTTTGCAATTGACAGACTTAAGAATACCAGAGATAAATAAAGATGGAAAATGAGGAAGTCAGGAACAAGAAAGCCTTGAGCACTCGTATCGAACCTATGAGAAACAAAAGAAATTATAAAATAGAGGAGATTTCATGGAATTCACCATAGAAAGAAAAGAAAAAAATGGCTTCTCCACTACTCCTACCAGCGGGTTCCGAACCACAAGATGCATTTTTTGCCAAGCTATCAATGTGAAGAAATTTCAAAGAATAATTCATTCCACAAGAGATTTGACATATAAGAAGGCCAATGGAATCAATATATTACTTTGGCATCCCTACAGGCTAGAATTATCCTTTGGTAGATTTTAAGACAGAGAGCACTCCAAAAGAATTTTTCCGCTCAAAGGAGAAGCAGAAAAGTAATTCTCCGCGACTTCAGGAAAGATACCGTTACGGTTACTAAAGTAAAAAAATGTTTTCTAATGTCATGAAAAGAAAAGTAATTAATTCAAATAAGGTAATTTTACTTTGTAATGGACTTATTCATTAATGTAAAGGTCTTCTCATTTGTGTGACGTGGGAAGTCGGCCGTTAAACGGTAAGAATTAAAAAAAAAGTATAAAATCAGTTGAAGACCTCGAACTAGAATAACCATTGCTCACCAAATCATTTGAATTTGAAGTAGCTAAGACCAGTCACTCTTTGTTCCTATTTTCCAAAGAGAAATTCAAATCTTCAAAGTGAATCACACTCACGTGGCTTCTAGATTTGTGGGATTTGACAGATTGAATGGTATTACCTCTGAGTGGCATAAAATCTCAGATACCTCGCTAAAATTCTTTGACATGCAGAGTTTCCATAACAGACTGAGAGCAAAGAAAATCCACCCTATCACTGAGAAGCTAAAGGAGAGTGGGTTAGTTGAAGCCACCGATTTTCCTGTAGCCGTTCAGGCTCCTGAGTTGGTCCGAGAATGTATAGCTTGATACAACCTGGACACCAAGGAAATTCTCCTGCCAGACAACACGATGCTCCTCTCCATTGATAGAGAATCTATCTAGAATTCTCTCCACATTCTAGAGCAGGTGGAATACTCTGAGATGACTTATAGATAGGGAGTTTCTTAATATTCAGTGAAGAGACCGGTCTAGAAAAGAGAGATTATGAAGTCATGGTTTAAAGAACCCAAGAGCGCCAAGGGCAAGTTGCCCAAAACATTATTCAGCGCAAATCTAAAGCCCAAGATAGTGGACATCCTGGTATTACTCCACATGATTACATGTGAGAGTGAAGCTTTTAATTTCATTGAACAACATTTCTTCCTGGTTCGGATAATCTATTCTCAACATCATTTCATTGATTGGGCATTGATGGTAAGTGAGAATCTCTCGGACGCCCTCAATAGGGCCAAATTTTAGAATGAATTTTACATGTCTTCTAT
Source organism: Thuja plicata (assembly GCA_018584345.1). NCBI lineage: Eukaryota > Viridiplantae > Streptophyta > Pinopsida > Cupressales > Cupressaceae > Thuja > Thuja plicata. The sequence goes on along the minus strand of MU225018.1, from coordinate 403,984 downwards.
CCTGATATTTATTTTAGCCATGATTTAAATCTTTCCTAGGCTTCCTAGATTAGAGGAATTCCCAGATGATGTGAAAAGCTACAAGTTTTTCCCTTCTTTGCAACTACAAAATAGCTATGCTGATTATCTCACAGTTAATGATGCTTTTATAATGAGACTATGCAGAGAGCTACAGGGTTTTCTAGAGAGGAGATTTTATCCTAAAGCCATGGCTTTTATAATCGAATTTGGATGTTATTTTATTCAATTCAGAGGTTTCTCATATCTTTGTCTTGCAGGTTTTGATGACTTTCCTTTGAAGCTGCGCAGATACCCTACAGACATGATCGTGCTGATTAAAGTAATGAGGCAAGCACTCCAGGTGAACCTGATCTGCTCAAAGGTGAAGAAGAAAGGCTATGAGTTCCTAATGGCCATCGGAGCTTACAGTTGTGCATCTTTATTAGAGGAAAAGAATGTCCTTAAAAAATTCTCGAAGAAGTTCTCTATGGCAACATATGACGTTCTGAGACTGTAGTATGATCCTTTTGATTACGCCAGAGATGTATTGCAGATGAGCCAGGATATTCATCATGTACCTAATATTGAAGACTATTGGGGCAATTACAAAGATGACTTGGAGAGCAGCGAAAGATTCTATGCCCGGTTAACCATTGAACATATCAAAAATTTCAATGTTAACATTGCAGTAGAAGGGCTAGAAGATGATGGTAACCATCTGTATGATGACACCTACTTGGAGAAAACAAAGTCTACCCCTATCAATTCAGAGCCTATGCTGGACCATGCGGTAAGTGACTTGCAGACCCTAATGGTGGGTATTTTCAAAAGAACAGCTTAGTGGGTTGAGTGGATTGCAGGCCAAAATAAAAGGTCAGAGAGGAAACCTCCCACTCAGCAAACTCTTGTGAAGTAAACTACGGGTGCTGCAACCACTTCCTTCGCAGAAATATTTTCAGTTGCAAAGGGATTAATTCAACCATCGGGGGGAGGAGATGAACCTCCTAAAAAATCCTCTCTCTTAGAGAGGACTTGTGGAGAAGGTCCCCTTCCAGATGTCAGAGTCACAGAAGAGGCCGACCCAGCAAATCAAGTTAAGTCTACAGATGAGCTTCCTAAAGATACAGAGCCTGACAAGCCAATTATTGCCACTACTATAGATATTTCAGCCAGGACTTCCACTCAAGAAACTCCAAAGAGGATGTCCCCTATTATAGTTGAAGTTGGGGACCATAGCCATAGTACTTCTACAGAATCTGATAAGAGAAGGGGAGAGCAATAGGAGGTTACTCAGGTTGTGAAATTGATCTCCTCCTCACCTACTTCAGTGAACCCATTTGCCTCTCATCCCAAAGCTACTCCTCCACTTATTAGGAATCTATTCATCAAAGAGTTGGTCTCCACCAACAAGGTCACTAGCACAGAATCATGGATAGAAAATACTCTAGAGCGCAAGAGGAAGAGAGTAGAAGAAGTAGTTCCCAGCAAGGACACCCTATCACGGGCTTTCCAGTGCAAGGCTACTACAAGTAAACTAAAGAGTACAAAGACTCTGTCTACTCTGGGTCATGAACTTGAAACAGGGCACTTCAGCATGGAAGTATCCAAGCCTACCAAAGAAGGCAAGCTCAAAGATCTAGCAGATTCTAATTTTCAGTTGCAATCATTCAATATGGGCTTAGCTCAGCACAACACTAAAGTGGATTGGTGGAAGTCAACCAATGTAGTAATAGAAG
>MU225018.1:362558-385384 GCA_018584345.1 Thuja plicata | reverse complement strand
CATTAAAGCCTATGATGAGGAAGAACGTAAATCCAAGGGGCTAGTTGTATTGCCAATTAGAGTTGGTCCTGTTGAATGAGATGTTATCTGTCAAGTGCTTGACATCCCTTTGGCATACAATATCCTGATAGGAAGGCCATGGATCCATGAAATGAAAGCTGTCCCTTCCACATACCATTAGTGAATTAAGTTTCCATTCCAAGGTTCTAAAGTGACTATACCTGCTAATACATGCTATGATTGCAATGCCCTCACAAAATTTACTGACATCCTTGTGCCTACCAACAGAGAATCTATTGAACTCCTTGATGATAAATTAAAAGAAATGGAAAAGAGCTTGACACTCAAAGAAACTGATATGGGAGGATATTTGATTGAACCTATGCTATCTATTACATCTTTTCCTTTGTCTCCCCGTTCCTTTGGGAGACCTTCTGAGAACACTAAACCTTCTACGGTTCCTCCTCCAACAAAGTATGGTGGTACCTTTGTACAAGCCACAATGCCATTAGAAGAAGAAGCTAAAAATAGAGCTATCAAGGCTTGGATCTATAAAGGAGAAGAAAATTTTGAAAATACTCCTCCTTATTACATAAAACCTGAGCAATATGGTAAAGGTTTATCTATTATGCAACATTTTGGCTATAAAGGAAATGGTCCCGTAGGTGCAAATCATAAGGGATTGATTGTACCACTTAAAGCTATCGGTCATAGAACACATGACTCTATAGGTATAGGCTTCAAGAAAATCACATTCAAACTGGGAATAAATAATTTTGTACCTCGAGAAGATAAGGAACCAACACCTAAAGAAACACCTCAAATTGTAGAACCTGGAGACAGCTCTGATGAGGATACTTTTCCTTATCCTATTCTAGCAGACCTAGCAACATTCTTTGTTGAGCTAGATAACTTTGTACCATGTGTCAGTACAGTAGACACTGACAATGATTCTGATACCACCACTTCACTTTCTCCATTAACTTATGAGGAGTGGAAAAAAATCTATACTCTAGATCCTGGCCATCCAGGTGATTTATACATACCACCACACTTTCAAGAATAGTTTGACCAGGAATTCTAGTCACTTCTCATTACACAAGAGGCAACTGATGCTACAAAAACTACTGAGGTACCTAAGTCAACATGTGCTCATTTGACCATAGTAGAGGTTCTAGCTAGAACTCATCCCAACTAGGGACAAAGGGTTGATTTCACCCACGTTCTTGACATGAGACCTAATGATGAAATGAACTCCCATTAATATGAGTTTGACAACTTGTCATATGCCACTTCTGACAGAGATATAGATACAAATAATGCATATGAAAACCTTCTCAAAGTTGGTGGACGGTCTAGTGTAGGGTCACATGAGTCTGACTCCTTAGATGTTAACATGTCATCTACTACGGTTGCTAGGAATTAAAGGAATTCGACTATACCTCTACATGAGATCGCTTTGGGTCTCAACTTGCTTGTCCATGAATTTGATGATTATACCATGAATGCACTTGAACCCATCACTCCTCTTTCACTTCCCCATCCTGAGCTTATAGACTGGAACTCTACCTCCCCATCTAATGAGGTCCTTACATTCCATAATGATTACACTCTTGCCTGTTACCTACACGTTGTCGAGCCTATAATGTCTCCCACTAGTGAAGCAAGTGTCAACATGACTGAGGCTGACATCAAGTATCTTAGTCACAAAATAAAAAGAAGGAAAAATAGGCGCTCTGATGGTGAAAACCACCATGTGGCAGTATTAGAGCCTAAAACAGTCAAAATAAAAGACGTATCCAAGGGTGAAAACCTCTCTGAGGTGCCTACGGATGAGATACTTGATGCACTCCCAACTCATTTTTAGGAAAGATCATTTGTTCTTATTGAGCCAACTCAACCTATCAACTTGGGCAAAGAGGTGAAACCTCTGATTATTCACTTGGCACAATCACTATCAGAGGCAGAAAGAGATGAATTCACTACATTCTTCAGACGAAAAAAGATTAAATTTGCATGGAAATATTCAGACATGCTAGGATTAGACCCTAATATAATCATGCACCATTTGTCCATTGCACCAAGTGTTAAGCCTATTAAGCAGAAGCTTCACAAAATGCATGCACATGTGGCTCTACTTGTCAAAGATGAATTAGAGAAACTTCTTAAGGTAGTGTTTATCCAAGTAATTCATTATGTAGAGTGGATCTCTAATATTGTTCCAGTATCCAAACATGATAAATCTATACGAGTCTATAAAGAATTTAGAGACCTGAATTTGGCATGTCCTAAGGATGATTTTCCATTGCCTAATATTTATATGATCATAGATATGACGACAGGGTATGAAATGTATTCACTAATGGATGGTTTCTCTGGCTATAACCAGATAAAAATTGCGCTAGAGGACCAAGAGAAAATTGCCTTCACATGTGCCTGGGGCACCTTCTATTGGAGTGTCATGCCCTTTAGACTCAAAAATTCTGGTGCTACATATTAGAGAGCGGTTACCACCATATTTCATGATATGATGCATAAAATAATGGAAGATTATGTGGATGACACTTTAGCCAAGAGAATGCACCGAAAGAAACATCTTGCAGATCTAGGTCCTATACTAGATCAAATGCAACAATTCAGTTTGAGACTCAATCCTAAGAAGTGTACATTTGGTGTAACATCTGGAAAATTACTTGGCTATATCATCTCTGCAAAAGGTATCAAAGTAGATCCTGCAAAGTACAAGCTATCATGGAAATGCCACCACTGAAAAATTTTAGACAAATGAGAGGACTTCAAGGCTGACTGCAGTCTATCCTGCATTTTATCTCTCAATTGGCAGACATGTCACAACCATTTACCAAGACTTTGCACAAAGATGTGGCTTATCAGTGGAACAAATAATGTAATGAAGGGTTCACACAAATCAAAGAGTATCTTGTGAATCCACCAATATTGATGTCTCCCATTCATGGGAACCCACTTATACTTTACATATCTTCTACGGATACATCATTGGGTATCTTATTGGCTGAGGAAGATCAACACAACAAAGAGAGGGCTATCTATTACATTAGTAGAACTCTGGTCTCATGTGAAATGAAATATTCTGCTAAAGGGAAGGCTTGCCTTGCAGTGGTGTTTTCTTCACAAAAATTGCGGCACTATATGTTGGCTCATACTACACGTCTAATTGCTAAAATTTACCCTCTAAGATACTTGCTCAGTAAAGCTACCCTCACAGGTAGACTAGCTAAATGGGTCATGCTTCTTAGTGAATTTGATATTGAATATGTGGAAAGGAAATCCTTTAAGGGACAAACAATAGCAGATCAGTTGGTGGAAGCACCTCTAGTAGATCATCAACCATTGTACATTGAATTTCCAGATGAGTCCATATTACTTCTTACACATTGCTCATGGACTATGTTTTTTGATGGTTCATTTACCCAATAAGGGTCAGGTGCTGTGATACTGTTCATTATGCCTCAAAGGTACTCTTTATCAAAAGTGTATAAGATGTTTTTTCCTTGTACGAACAATATTTCTAAGTACGAAGCCCTCATCAATGGTATGAAGAACGCCCTTGAGTGGAGGGTAGATGAACTAAATGTTCTTGGCAATTCACAGCTAGTCAGCAATCAAGTCAATGATATCTATCAGACAAGGGATGACAAGTTGGTACCTTATAAATGGTTGGTTGATGATCTTAAATAGTATTTTACTCATATCACATTTCAACAGGTTCCAAGCGTAGATAATAAAGCGGCAGATGCCATGGCTACTCTTGCCTCTATGCTACAGATGCCTAAAAATGATTTTAGACATGATTTCCTAGTGGAGACGTTACTCTACCCAACCTATGACTCCCCTGATTCCTAAATGATTTATTTTTTCATAGGACATGACTCATCCCACTACCATCACATCTTCTCCTACCTTCATCACCAGATTGTTCCAAACACTTACTCCCAAAATGAGAAATGTCACCTAATCCATAGTGCTTCATGGTTCGTCATCATCGCTAATGAATTTTATAGATGTGGTCTAGATGGTACCCTCCTTAGGTGTTTAGAAACTGATGAATCCAAATGAGTGTTAGTAGAGGTGCATGAAGGCATCTGTTGGTCCCACTCTAACGACCTGACATTGGCCCGTAGACTTATTAGAGCTGGTGTACTATTGGCCAGATATGGAAAAAGGAGCAACATAGTTTTCTAAGTCATGCAAATAATGTCAATTACATGGAAACCTGATTCATGCTCCAGCCAAGGAGCTTATTCCATTCATTATTTTTTGGCAATTTCAAAAATGGGCCTTTGATTTGGTGTGTCAGATCTACCCCTTGTCCTCCAATGGACATAATTTTATCATCATAGCTACAGACTATTTTACTATGTGGGTGGAGGTAGTCCCTCTCACCATTGCCAGTGGAAAAATAGTAGCTATGTTTATTCTCAACTACATCATCTGCAGGCATGGTGTAAACTTAGCAATTATCAAAGATAATGGGGGACAATTTAAAAACAAGGATTTGAAAGAACTCTGCTCTAAGTTTAAAATTACTCAACATTGGTCTTCCATCTATTATCCTCAAGGTAATGGATAGGAGGAATAATCCAACAAAACAATCCTTAAGATCCCGCATCGCATAGTGCACAAATCCGGAAAAGATTGGCATCTCCAGATCAATCCAGCTCTTTGGGCATACATGACAAGTATAAGAACACCAACCAAGGCTACTCCCTATGCGTTGGTTTATGGAGCAGATGTTGTGCTACCTATTGAGGTTGAGATTCCTTCTCTATGAGTCTCTCTGAAAGGCCTCATTACTGATGAAGATACCAAAATATCTCAGCTACAAGAGCTAGAATTACTTGATGAACGTTGCCAAGTGGCATTTGAGCACCTTAGAGCATACCAGAAAAGGATCTCCAAGAGCTATAACAAGAAGGTTAGACCAAGGGATTTCCAAGCGTGTGACCTCATTCTGAGGGAGAATCCTAAGAACCAGCAACATCAGATCCAAAAAGGGAAGTTTGAACCAAATTGGCTTGGTCTATATATTGTTATTGCAGTGGTTGGGTCTGGTACCTATCAAATTTCTACTACTAAAGGAGAACAAATCAAAGAGCCCATCAACTCTCTTCATTTGAAATGGTTCTACAGCTGAGACATCATTAGTATGCTCATGTATATAGTAAAGTCCTGAAAAAATCCTAAAATTCTAAAAAAGTCCTAAAAAAATGATCATGTTAGTGAAAACCTAGTGATAGGTGCTTTGATGTATCTCCAAAAAAAATAATATATTCCAAAAATTCAAAAAAATTCAAAAAATTGAAAAATACAAAAAAAAGAAAAAAAGTGCCATTGATGAAAACCTGGCAAATAGGCGTCATGGTAGCAAAAAAAGAATTTCTGCCAAGAAGGTGAAAACCTGGTAAACAGGTGCCTATTTTTCTACAATGTTATATCTATCACAACACCACTTGGCTTTATTCATTTGCTTCCCTGCATTGCTGCTTTCCACTTTCCTGCTTGCATTTGCTTTCAGTTCCCGTCAAGACACCAACTTACATGGATTGAAAATGGTCATACTCTCAGGGAAACCCTCCTGATCTAGGGGGAACTATACTATTATCTTTTAAGGATCTTCTTCACATTAGTCACCATTGGTTCTTACTGTGTCTACCTACTGATGTCTAGCTTATACTACAATCATTTCATTTGAGCATCTCTCTCATGTCAGTACCAGTGGTTCTCACTACGTCTACCTACTGTCGCTATTCTATCAAGATTTCTCACATTTTTTACAGTTGGAGTTATCCTCAAATGCTCTATCTATTGATACTAATTCTTGATGCTTATATGCTTTAGTTTGTACATATCTTTCAGTCACTTTCATGACACTCTGGTTCCTTTGTGAACCCTCTTGACTTGTCATTGATTCAGCGCCATACACTTGGGGGCAATCACATCTAGTTTTTCCTCATAACATACGTCAAGTTAGTCATCATTACTTGGGGGCTTGGGCCCCTCATTTGATAACATCTTTGGTTTACACCTGAGTCAGTAATCTTGTCACTTCTCAAGGACAACTCGCTACTAACACAAACTGGTGTTTTTCAACACCACCTTAAACAATTTTTTTTAATACTATCTTTGGACACATCTGTGTTTTTTTTAACACACATCGGATATCTCAAACGTAAACATATATCAATAAAAATCAAAAACAATGCACTCACAAGCACAATGGTGTTTTTTAACACCCTGTAAACATGAATATATTCGAAAACTTTGAAACTGGCTGAGCTATACTTATATATTTCTTTGTATGTTGTCTATTCTTGTGGATTTCATTGATATTTTCTTTGTCTACTGCTTATTGGTGTAGTCCCAATGATCTGATAACATCAAATAAATAGGGTGTATGTGATAAGAGCTCCCGCACTAAGGTGGAACAACCTCACATCCCTCGATCTTGTTTATTTGCATGCCATGGTGAGGTCGGTATTATCTCCTTGACTGTTATTTCTTTGTTTCTTATTGCTCTATTTGTTTACGCATGATCACACTCATGGTTATCTTGGCTTTTAATGCCTTGATACTAGTGTACTCTTGCAACATTAACTGGAAACAATGTTCAGGTCATCTCGACTTTTGTGCCCTGGTGCTTACATTCATTTCCTACATTTTATCTGATGATAAGTCATATTCATATCCTTATGGTTGCATTATGGCGCCAGTAAGGGTTGTATCAACTTTGATGTTCCAAAAAAATGCTCAATGATGATGATTTTACAATGGGTCTCACAACCATGTCCTAGAATTTCACTTTCATATTGCATCTAACATGGAATTTCATTTTCATATTGCATCTAGCATAGGATTGCGTTTTCATTCTAGACTTGCATTGTGGCAACAATTCAGTGTTCTCTTCTTTGCATTCTCCTGGGTTCATACATAGGGGAGTTATTATTTAGAGTCTTGGTTTCATCATGACTACACAAGTATTTGATCCTCGCTCTATATCTTCAGCTATATGGTCAATCCATTTTTGGGATCGAAATCGAAATCTGACACTCCTATATAGCTCAAAATTGCATTTTAAAATTTTTGGGACTGACGCAATTGGACACTTGTGCAGTCAACTTTCTGATGTCACTTTCTTGTTAGAATCATATCTTATCATCATTTTCTCAAATCTTTGACTTTTTTCCTCAAAATTCAACTCTAGTCAACTCTGGTCAACCCTAGTCAAACTTGGTCAACCAGACCTCAAAATCACTCAAAATTGATTCTGAATCTTTTGAATTCTTCCATAATCTATTTTGAGTTCTTCTTGATCTCTGATTTAACATATATCTATGATTTTTTTCTCTCCATCATCATTATGACATGTCATCTTTCCATTTTGCTCCCGAGGGGGCAGGATAATTACATCATTAAATTTATTCCAATCAATCTGATCTGATTTTCAAAAGTCCTCATTGCTAAGAGGCATCTCATCACTTGGGACATGTTTAGTTTTTCATACCTCATAGTCAAAACTAGATACTCCACAATCAATAAGGGCATCTTTGTTCCTTACATCTTGTCATCTTTTAAGTATTTGAGCAATCTAACTCAGATTCTTGAGGATCAAGCTCCGTTCTAGAGATGGTTCTCGAAAACTATCTTTTTGGGATAGGTATCGGGGCAATCTAACCCTGACTCCTGATAATCAAGATCCATTCTGGATATGATTCTAAACCTCTATTTACCATCTTTTGAGACAGGTATCAGGGTAATCTAACCCTGAATCCTGAAGGTTAAGCCTCGTTCTGGGGATAGCCTTGTGAAAGATGTCGATCTAACCAGTGTCTTGGCAATCTAACCTAGATATTGGATGACTAAGCTTCATTCTGAAGATATTCCTAAAACCTCTATTTTAATATCTTTTGAGACAGGTATCAAGGCAATCTAACCCTGACTCCTGAAGGTTGAGCCTCGTTCTAGGGACAGTCTTGCGAAAGATATCTATCTAACCAGTTTCTTGGCAATCTAACCTAGATATTGGGGGACTAAGATTTTTTCTGGAGATAGTCCTAAAATCTCTATTGACTATCTTTTGAGACAGGTATCGGGGCAATCTAACCCTAACTCTTGAAGGTTGAGCCTCATTCTGGGGACAATCTTGTGAAAGATATCAATCTATTAGGTATTAGGGTATTCTAACCCGGATCCCTGGGGATCAAGCTTCATTCTGAAGATAACCCTCAAAAACTCTATTTGACTGATGTCTTGGAAACCTAACCTAGACTTCAAGGAGTCAAGCTCTATCTTGGAGATGGCTCTAAAATATTTTTCAATCGATCTTTGCATCATCAATTTTCAAATCTATTCTTTTGTGCTTTAGACATCAGACTATTCTTTGAATCAATGCGCTGCTCGCACATCAATTCAAAGAGGGGCAAAATGTAACACCCCAAAATTGGCATCTTGCAACCCTAACCTTTTTTTTTGCATTTGTCACTCTTCTAGATCATCAAAGTCCTATTCTACTAGCCAATTCAGAGTTTTTGACTGACTCTACTCGACCTAAGTGTCAAATGTAGAAAATCCTAAATATACATTAATCATACATCATATTTAGTTCCTAAATATCTATTGGCTAAGCAAACCTTATGATCAAATTAATTTAATTAATAAAGTCCTAGCACTTTAATTAAATTAAATTCACCGTCTTTAGCTAAGACACATGAAAAAGGGATTAAATAATATGTAATTATTAAACAAATATCCTCATTTCAATAATTGAATTTAATTATTTAGATAATTGAGAAAAAAGCAATTATGATGTCATATTTATTTAATTAATTGAATATTCTCTCAAAAATCTTATCTTTGTTCAGAAATAGAATCTTTGAATTAATTGCGCTTTAAAGAGAAAGAAATTCAATTTAATTCAAATAAAACAAAATTAAATCAAAGAAAGAAAATAGTTAAAGCAGGAAGAAAACAATTTATTGTATTCTTTTGAATAATGCTTTCTATTCTGAACTGGCTTTTCTATCTGTTTTATTTCAAAGAGGAAAGTTTCTATTCTAATCATCCCTGAGTCTTTAAAATAACTCTCATTCTTCATTAAAAGACCCTGACTTCCTTAATCCCTGGAGAAAATATGCATTGTTAGAATACTGAATTATTATCATGTCTCATATAGAATAATATCATTTTGCAATAGAATAGCTTCAATTTCTAGAATAATTGCATTTATCATCATGTCTTATATTATCTTACATCTCTCATTTCTTAGAATAATATTGCATTGTATTGCATTCATGGAGAAAAATCCTTCCTTCCTAGATTAGTCTATGTTTGTGAGACTCTCGTTGTGAGAGCTATTTCGAAAACCCCGTCAGGATAGAAGGCAACGGGTTGCATCATACAGACAGACAAGATGAATAATATCATATTCAGTCTTGTGTGTATTTGATGAAGAAGGACTATGTTGAAGTGTATGGTGAATTAACAAGGCCAAATTTACCACATACACTAAGTCTTATCCTTGAAACAAAATTGTACTGGTTCCTACCCTAGTTGAAGTCATACCACCTAATCACACCAAGGAACTGGTCACTAACAAATGTAATTTGACAAATGATACAAATGGTCCTTCCCATGTAATTATGTGCATATCTGTCATAATTTCTTGAGAAGTAGTCTTTATTAAAGCATAGTAGAACAATATGCTCACTAGTCTTCGTGAATAGAGAATTTAATTCTTATGGCTCAAGTACAAGGCATATCTCTAGAATAAGGAGGCAAAATCACCCCAAACCATATTTTTTTCTCATGGTTAGAGGGATAAGATGCATTATTTTATTATGAATCTCAAAATCAAAATCCCCTCAAGTACATCCAAACTATTATACCTTCTCAAAACCATGGTTTACTGAGGAGCCAATACTGCGAGTACAATAACCTAAACCTACTAAAACTAGATCTCACAAATTAGAGGTAGATATTGGAATATAGAAAAAAAGACCCCAAAATCCTACCTCTTGAGTCATTCAATGTATACAAAGAAATCCCCTACCAATGTGTTACTATAGGACATCCTAGCTATACAAAAACAAATATATTTATTTTAAGAAGCTCTAGAAGGTTGAAAATATTTAATGCCAATTAAATAAGGCCAAGTGTGCTCCCATTAGAATCATAGAGTGTAATCTAAAGGAGTGTAAAGCTAGTTAGTTAAATAAATCCCCTACCAATGTGTCACTATACGATATCCTAGCTATCCAAACACACAAGTATTTATCATGAGAAGATTTGAAAGGTTGTAAAAACTCAATGCTGATTGAAAAATTCCAATTGTGAACTAAGAGGAATGATAAAAATCTAGCTAAAAGAGTGTAAATCTAGGTAGTTATATATTTGAAAAATATAAAAGAAGAGACAACAATCGAGGAAGCAGTTTTAAGATAAAACCTACCCATTTAAAAGATACTATGGATGAAACATACTTTGAAATATATTGGAATAATTTCTTATGAGCTCATTTCTATCATATGTAGCAATACCAATGCATTAAATTTTGCAAATAATATGGCACTACATTCAAGGACAAAACACATTTCAATCTGGTACCACTTTCTGATAGACAAGGTTTTGGAAAATGAGTGAAAGCTTCTGTATGTAAGTAAAAAAGAGATAGTTGTTAATATTTTTATCATGACACTTTATGAAGATACTTTCAAGTATATCTTGGAGAAGTTGAGGGTGATGTCCTTTACTAGTCAATGCATATGGAAGTGCATTAGTCTAGTGAACTTTATGATTATTCTTAGATTTGGACTAATGATGGTGTATTCCTCTTTGGGTGAGATAAGTATAGTTGTGAGTTGATATGTATATATCAGGGTTAGACAAGTATAATGAGTTGGTGCTTTTTATATTTAACCTTTTTCCATTGATGTCAAATGGGGAGAGTGAGTGAAATGAAAAAACATTTAGTTTAAAGATTTTTGTAGTTATTTTGTCATTGATGTGTTTCCATAAATGACAAAGCGGGAGATTATTGCAATATTGAGTAGAATGAGTTTTGGCTAAGTAAGTTTTGATGTTCGATGAGTCAATACGGTTGTCATTGATGTTAAAATTTTGTTGCTAATATTTGTGACTCCTATTTGGTACAAGAGAACCTATTCTCTCAAAGTACACTCTTGTAATTCCTTGAGGGTATTTAAGAAGGGAACAATAGATGTAGGTTGTTTTGTGGTCCTTGGGACCCTTGCTTTTTAATAAGGACCACTTATAATACTAGTTGCCACAAGTTATTATTATAAACCTTGGGGTAAAACTTAGTCAAAGGTCCAAAAGTGTCATTTTTAGGTTAGTTTTGAGTTTTTAGGATGGTTTTGGGTGTACCTAAACAATCTAAGGTCCTCATAGGTCCTAGGGAAAAATATTGAAAAACTTTGCAATAATGGTTGTCAAAATTCCAAAAGTTTCTCGACAAATTTTGCAAATTTACTTATGAAATTGTCATAACTACCCCCAAATGGCTCCAAGATTTGAAAATTGGTTATGAATGTTGGACATTTGATTATAGGTATGTGTGTATATGAATGTCTAATGTGAAGAGGTTGTTCAAGTATACAGAAATTGGTGGTAAAATTGAAATAAAATTACTATTTTCTAGAAACTATCTCTGATTTTCATATTTTATGACTACATTGTGATTGGAAGGTGTTTTTTCTCCATGGTTTTGTGATATATTGTTTTCTATCTATAATGAAATTGGTCTCACTTATTCTGGTGGAAGATAAAGGAAGAAATCTATTATTTTGTTAAGAGTGGACTAGAAACCTTTGCTTCATTAGGGTCTTGCAGAGAAGTTCTCCTAACTTGAAAATCAATTGTGGGATTCACATGGCCCTTGAAAAATGAAACTAGGGGTAGGGTTCTTTATGTTTACTAGACGATGAATAAGGAGGAGCTCATTTGTCAATATTTTAATTTGACATAGAAACCCAACATGATGGAAAGAGTCCAACACATACACAATCACAAAAGATGGGCATAAATACATTATGAAACCTCTCAAGGAAGATAAGGGTGACAAGTCAAATGAAACCATAGCCACCTTGGAATGGGAAGAGAGATCATAAAAGACATTAAAGCATCAAAGATAGTATATTCCTTGATCCTAAAACTAAAGGACAAAGAAGTTGCAGCAGAAAAGAAGTAGATTACCAAGGAGGTACATAAGTTGTTGGATACTTACCAAGGGGTAGTTGTAGATAATTTCCCAATACACTCCCACAAATTAGGGACATAATTCACCAAGATGACCTTATACCAGGATCATCCATATCCAATAAAGTTGCATACAAGATGACGCCAACCCAAAATGCAGAAATCTATAGGCAAGTTGTAGATTTTCTTAACAAAGGCCTCATACAGAAGTATAAGCCCATGTGTAGTACCATCAATGTTGGATCCTAAGAAGGATGGAAAGTGGAGGCTCTATACAGATTCCATAGCATTGATAAAAATTACAATAAACTATAGATTTCCTATCCTAGAATTAAAGAATTGTTTGATAAACTGGGAGGTGATTCTTATTTCTTTAAGATAGACCTTAGATCAGGCTATCATCATATTAGAATTAGGCCTAGGGATGATTGGAAAAAAAATCAAAACCATAGAGGAATTGTATTAATGGTTTGTCATCCCATTTGGCTTGAGTAATGCACGAAGCACCTTTATGAGGCTTATGAATGAAGTCTTTATTGATTTTATTTGTGAATTGTTTGTTGTGTATTTAGATGATATATTGATTTATAGTAGGAGCAAGGAAGGGAACTTGAAACACATAGAAAAAGTATTGAGGAGGCTTCATGAACACAACTTGATGATACATCCAAATGAATGTATTTTTATGTAGGAGGAACTAACATTTCCTAGTTTTTTTCATTTCAAAAGGCACTCTTAAGATGGATCCTTAAAAATGTAGAAGCCATACTCAATTGGCCACCTCCCAAGACACCTAGTGATGTGAAGAGTTTCCATGGTCTATCCACATTTTATAGAAAGCTTGTAAAGAGATTCACTCATATATGCACACCTACATTAGATACCATTAAAGGGGGTAAAAAGGTAAAGTTTTCTTGGAATGGATAAGCCAATAAAGCTTTTGAGTATCTCAATTCTAGAGTGGCACAATTTACCATTCTAGTTCTACCTAATTTTAACAAGGTGCTTACTATTGAAACTGATGAAAGTAATTTAGAAATAGGGGTAGTGCTTAGTGAAGAAAGTAGGCCTATAGATTTCTTTTTATAAAATTGAATGAAGCTAAAAAAGAAGAATACTACCTATGATATCGAGTTGTATGCAATGCTTCCAGCCTTGAAAATGTGGAGACACTATCTCCTGCCCAAATAATATGTTTTTTTATACAGATAACCATGCTTTAAGCTTTTTGAATGGACATGATAAAATAAGTTATAGGCACCTAAAGTGGGTGGAGAAACTACAAGCTTATACCTTTACAATCAAGCACAAAAAGGTCAAGTAAATAAGGTTGCATATGCCTTAAGTAGAAGGATAACCTTCATAAAAGAAATCCAACTTTGAATCATTGGTATAGATGCCTTAATTGATATATATGTTGGAGATGTATAATTTGGTGAAGCATATCACATTTGCACTAAACTGATGGATACATATCATATTGAGTTTTCAGAATATTTGATCCAAAAAAGGTTTGGTATTCAAAGGGGGACAATTATGTATTCCTAGATTCTCTATGAGGGATAATATAATAAAGGAGCTTTATGGGAACATGAGTGGAAACTTTGGGTTAGATAAAACCCTTGAACTAGTTAGAAGAAACTACTTTTGGCCTAAGATGCAGACCAACATTAGAAAATTTGTGGAGACTTCTATCATTTGTCAAAGAGCCAAGGGTGTGGATACTAATCAGGGACTATACCAACCCCTTACTATTCCAACTAGACCATGGGAGAGAATAACCATGGATTTCATAATGGGCCTTCCAAGAACCACCAAGAACCACCAATAACCAAGAAAGGACTTGATAATATTTTTGTGTTGGTTGACAAATTCAGTAAAATGGCCAATTTTATACCTTGTAAGAGTACTTAGGATGCATCATCTCACATTGCCAATATTTTCTTGAAATAAGTGGTTAGGATTCATGGATTACCACTCACCATTGTTTCAGATAGGGATGTGAAGTTTCAAGGGCATTTCTGGAGGACTCTTTGGAAGAAGCTTGGCACAAACTTATCCTTCAGTACAAACTATCATCCCAAAACTGGTGGTCAGGCTGAATTTATCAATATATCACTTTGCAACCTTCTAAGATGTCTAACAAAGAAATATGGACAGTCATGAGATGTTGTGTTACCACAAGAAGGGTTTTCAATGAGTGATTCTATAAATAGATCTAAAGGGAAAACACATTTCAAGTAATCTATAAGATGCATCTTAGAGGCATCATGGAACTTAGGTACATGCCTAATAATCCAAAGGTTAGTGTAGAAGATGAGGAGTTGACCAGATATTAGAAGATGAGGAGTTAGGGATCATACACCAAATATTGTTTTGATTCAAGAAAATAAGATGTCTGCTAAGAAATTAGCGGACATAAAGATTTTTAAAAATGGTGGTATTGTAGGAATGAGTTTCACTAGAGCTTCTAGTAGGATGGTTGTCTTTTAGAACTAGAATTCTTTATCAGGGGTTGTTGTGGATAGATCAGAAAATATACTCTTAGTTCACTTCTAGAATTCTAGGGATGATTTTCCTTGGGTTATCGCTAATATCTATGCCCCTAATTCAAAATATTCTAGAGATATGTTCTAGAAAAATATTGCTCGTTGTAGGGACCTATTCTCTAATAGTTTTTGGCTCATTATTGGAGATTTCAACACTCCTTTTAAAGAGAATGATAAATATGGATGTTGTTTTTGACCTTCTAGGTATCAATTAGAATTGGTCCAACAGAAGAGTGGGAAATTACTTGATTCATGTTCATCTTTCTAGAGCTCTGATCTCTTATGAATGGCTTGCTAAGTTTTACTGTTCCTTGTCAGTTGCTATTAAGTTTTGATCTGATAATCTCCCTATCTATTTTGTGGTGGATCCTTTTAATTGTAAGAGGAAATTTCCTTTTAGATTTGAAAGAATGTGGTTGTCTCACCCTTCCCTTGAACAATGCATTAATGATTGGTGGAATATAGACATTAAAGACATGGTGATTTTTAGAGTTGCCAAGAAATTCAGATAGGTTAAGAGCAAAGTCAGGAGCTGGAATAAAGAGGTCTTTGGGGACATCTTTAAAATGAAAAAAAGCTATTCAAATTGATTTGAAGGAAATATAGGATAAAATCTAGCTGGATGGTTTGGCTATGGTTTAAGGGAAAATAAATGCAATACCCTTACTAAACACCATGATATTATTGCTAAGGAGGAGATATTTTGGAGGTGGAGATCTAGAGCTCTTTGGCTGGCAGTAGGAGATAAGACTATTAAATACCTACATCTGACTACTCTCAAGCACAAAGGTCCCAATAGAATCAAAAATCTTACTTCAGACCATGGTACTCTGACCAAGGATGAGGACATCAAACTTGAAACTGCTAGGTTCTTCTCTTCCCTTTTGACCTCTGATTTAAATCTTAATCCTCTTGAGTATGAGAAAATTATTTGCTCAATCCACTCTATTCTAAAATGAGGACCATAACAAAGTCCTATCAACGGTGCCTTCTAAAAAGGAAAGTTGGAGGTTAGTCTTCTCCTTTGAGAGGGAAAAGGCTCTTGGCACTGATGGGTTTTGGATGTTCTTTTTTTCTAAAATTCTAGTCCATTGTGGAAAAAGACATATGTGGGGCTATCAAAGATTTTTTTTTATCCAACAATCTTCTAAAAGAGTTAAATGCTACTTTATTTGTCCTCATTCCAAAATTTCATAGGGCTAAATCTCTTGATAAATTCAGACCTATTAGCCTCTTCAATTCCTTTTATAAAATTATCTCAAAACTCCTTACCTCTAGAATAATATCTATTGTTCCCATGATCATCTCCCCCTAGCAAAATGGTTTTGTCCTTGGTAGAAAGATTCTTGGTTCTATTATAGCGGTTCATGAGAACTTTCATTCACTAGTCGTGGCTAAAAGATAGGGATTGTTTTTGAAACATGATCTCTCCAAGGCTTATGATAGGGTGGATTAAAATTTTTTGCAGAAGATTATTAAGACCTTAGGGTTTTTTTATAAGTTGATTCAAATTTGCAGCCAAATATTTCATTTAATGTCTTCTTTTGTGTTGTTTAATGGTTCTCCTTCACACTTTTTAAAATTTTCTAGAGGGCTAAGGAAAGGAGATCCTATTTCTCCTATTATTTTCACTATCCTGGCAGAGGGTTTGGGCATTTTTAATCACAAATTTGTTTAGGAAGGGAAAATTTAGGGTCTTAGACCTAATTCTAATTATTTTATTTTCTTCCATGGGGGAAGCATTGGTCAAAGAAGCTAAATCCATGAAACCGATCCTCAACAACTATGAGGCTACCACTCGTCAGAAAATCAACTCGGCCAAAAGTTATTTATTCTTCATTAATACCCCGGAGGAGAGGCAAGAAAAAATTGTTAAATCATAGGGTGGTAAAGTAGATCTCCCTTTTACTTACCTTGGTCTTCCTCTTGGTCTCAAACCCCCATGATTCTTTCTACATCATTTGCTGGAGAGATTCAAAAAGAAGCTTTCTATATGGAAAGCTTCTCTATTTAGTCAAATTGGAAACGTTCTCTTATTGAAATCCTCTCTACAAAGATTTCCCATTTATGTACTTAGTTTGTTCAGAACTCCTTAAAAGTTGTGGAAGCTATCAAGAAAATCCAAAATAATTTCATCTGTTCAGGAGTTGAGGAGAGGAAATACATTCCCATCCTTGATTTCAATAAATTTTCTAAGCCCAAAACACTAGGAGGATTGGGTATCATACCTATTAAGATTATCAATAAGGATCTTCTCACTAAGGAGATTTGGCGGGTCTTAGGAGAAGACAGGGTGTGGATTCAAATTTGGAAGAGAAAATATGTATACTCTCAGCCCTCTCAAGAGGATTTTTTGAATCCTTTATTTTTGGTGGAGGGGCCTTTTATTTGTAACTCTATCTAATTATATAAAGATCTATATGCTTCAAGTAGAGGATGGAAATTGGGTGATGACAAGAAGATAAGATTCTAGGAAGATATATGGTTGTTGGATATTCCTCTAGTTGAACATTCCTCTTTCATGATGTGGAAAGACCAATGCATCCTTTCCTTCAGAGTTTGGGTTTTTGATTACTAGAAGGAATCTAAATGGGTCTCTCTCTAGGGTGGTAGACGCATTACAAGATATTAATATAATTTTGTCTTCAATCGCAATTTCTCCCAATTTTAAAGATTCCTTGGTCTGGGGTGACAACCCAAAGTGGATAGTTCTCTATGGCCTCTTTCATTTCTCTACAATCCAATGAGGGGTAGTGGCCTTTCTGGGATAAAGCCTAGTTGAAAAAGTGTATTCCTTAAGTTAATATTTTTTATTGGCTGGCCCTTCAAAACAAAGTTCTAACCTTGGACAACCTTCAATGAAAGGGGTTGTCTTTCCCTAAAAGATGTTGTCTTTGTTGTAAGAATTCTAAATTGGTGTTTCATTTATTTATTCATTTTGATTTCTCCCATCAAGTCTGGGCTCTATTTCTAAACAAATGGGATATTTTCTAGATTTTCCCAAACTCATGGAAAGAGTTCTTTTCTCAATGGATATGCCCAAGCTCTAATAAAAACATCATTGAGCTTTGGAATCTCTTCATCCCTTATATCTTCTAGGACATCCAGAAGGAAAGAAACAACATAATTTTCAGAGATAAAAGCTTCTTCCCTGGATCTCATATCTAAAAAAATCAATAGAGGGATATTTGGATCTCTTGATTATTCTAAATTAAACAACCAAAGGGTACAATTAGACTTTGAGAAAAGATGGAAGATTTCCCTTCACCCTCTGAAATCCACTAACCCTAAGGAAGGGCTTGTTTGGTTATCCCCTCAGTGTCTAGGTTTGGGGGAATTGTTAGGAATTCAGCTGGTTGCTTCCTGGCGGCAATGGTTGGTCATTTGGGAGTGTAATCTAGTAATTTTGTTGAAGTTATGGGGGCTTGGAAAGATATAACTATTGCCAAATAGTTATGATTGGAAGGGGATTTGATGAATATTATAAAGTGTCTTGATGGATCAAATAAACCATCATGGTGAAACTAATGCTTCACTGGACAAGGTGGCCAATTATGGTGTTTATTGTAATAAATCATTTCTTGGGAAGGGGAAATCTTAATTCCCAAAATATATCTTTCTTTGTGTGATATGAAAGGACTACGAAAAAATTTGGTGATATCGCCAATAATTGCAATAATGACAACTTGTCACTTTTACCCTAATTATAGCATGGGCACATGCTTTTGTGGAGGTAGAGTGAATTTTTATAATGCTAACTCTCATGCTTTGTGGGTGTTGTTCATTGTGATTAATTTTTGTTTCTTGTTTTCCCAAAATAATCTACCTTAGACTGATGTTGTGAATGATAATTCTGAGAGGATGTGAGGCAATCTTCGTAGAGAGGAACCAAATGATTGTAGTAAATGGTTAGTGGAGCCAGAAGTTTGGAATAATTTATCTATAGGAAAGATTACGCATTTCTTCGACCTCCTAAGAGGGTATGAGAAGGTCAGAGAAAAGACGGTTGTTCAAAAAATCCCTGAGCATTGGCTGATGGGCCATTTCTCTTTGCATGGATGTAGTTTAATGCTCATGGCTGATGTTAGTGTTGCCCATTTTTCCCTATCCTATGCAATTTTGGCCTTTCTGTGTTTTCCCGCCAAAATGGCCAAGCTCCCTTTTCAAAAAATCATAGTAATGTCTCATCGCGCAATCACTTTTAAGTTTGCTCAAAGTATTAAGTTGCGCGACTGCGCGACGATTTTCCATTCGCGCTCATCGCTCAGTCGCTACCTTCTCCCGCATAAGTCCAAGAGACCCCCGAGTGCGCGACGAGCTAAGGAAATGTGTTGTCGCACAGTCGCGAGTTGCTTCCAAGTTTTCATGTTGGGCCCGCGAGTGGGCGACGAGCTGGAAGGTAATGTTGTCGCGCAGTCACGCTGGCAATTTTCAGAAGGATAAAAGAAAAGACAGTGCACGAGTTGGCGACGAGTCGTTGCGGGGGCTCATCGCTCGCTCGCCAGGAAATGTACATGAAAAGAAAAAAGGCCGCGACTGAGCGACCAAAGAGAGAAATGCTCATCGCGCAGTCGCCGAGTTAAAGGGTGAATGGAAAGAAGGCTCGTGAGTGAGCGATTTCAGAGGGAGGCAGCTCGTCACTCAGTCACCGAGCAGAGAAAGATAAAGGAAAAAAGGTTGCAACTGCGCGACCGTAAGGGGTAGCTGCTCGTCGCTCACTCGCCGAGCATTAAAGAAAAAGTAGAGGCCTCGTCGCTCGGTCGCCGAGAAAAACACATGGAGGAGAAATAGGTTGCGAGTGCGCAACGAGAAAGAATATGGGCTCGGTCGCTCACTCGCTGAGCAATGGACGTGAAGGCAAGATGGCCCGCGACTGCGCGACCGAGCAAAAGGAGAAAGTGTCGCGCACCCACCAAAGATAAGAGACAAAGGCAAAGACACCTGCGAGTGCGCGATGAGCTGGATGAGGGTTATTTTCACTCAGTCACCGATGTTCCAAGGTAAAGTAAAAGGGGGCTCGCGACTCTGCGATTAAGGAGAGATGAGCTCGTCGCTCTATCGCTAGACACTGCAGATAAAGGAGAAATGACCCGCGACTGTGTGACCGAGTAAAATAGGGAGCTTGTCACTCACTCGCTGAGCTAGAAGGATGAACGGAGATCAGCTCGCAACTGAGCGATCAATGAAGAGATGGAGCTCGTCGCCTACTCGCCCAGGAAGTAAAGTAATGAGGTGGTTGCCCGCGAGTGCACGATCATAGAAAGGGTAATGCAGATAGCTGCTCGTCGCTTAGTCACTCAAAATCCAGAGGGAAGGGAGCACGGCTCGCGACTGTGTGATGATGATGCTGATGAGGTCATCGGGGCTCGAGAATTTCTAGAATGTTACAGAGGGACTTCCAGGATAAGCCAGTGGCATGGAAAAAGATGCAGAGCCCACGTAGAAGTTATTGCTCAGATGCAGTTGGCAAGAAGTATGGTCATGATCGAACTCATTGATGAGTGACTGAGTGGTGGCCGTTAGGGGTCATTTCTTGTCCTGGATAGATACAATTAGTTGGTGAGCATTCATGGCAGGGTCTACTTGCAAAATTGAACTGATGAGTCCAGGTTGCTTGTTTGGAAGGCATGGTCAAGTACAGGGATGGACATGAAGTCTGATCTGATCGATTCATCAGAATGGCACATTTATGACCAGATTGGATTTTTGTCCTAGGGTAGATTATTGTATTGTAAAAATTGTAACCCTAGTTAGTTTTGGACTCCTGCCTGCGTGCATGGGTGTATAAAGAGTTTTTGAGAGCCTTAGTGCTCAGATTTGGCAATTGTAAAGAGATTTTCTCCCTCGGAGACCAGTTCATGGCATTCTTTCTACCCTTGTGGTTTCCTGCACTTGTATTTCCCATTGATGATTAAGATATCCTTGAGGACTTGTGATATTTTTTCTATCCCTGTCTTCACTATCTTGATGATCTCTTATTGGATGGAAGTTTATGAATGTTGTTAATGGATTTGGGGTTCTTAGTCCCTCTCATTTTCTATAATTCTGTGTGTTGATTGTGTTTGATCTGATTTGGATTGTTTTGTGGGTATACTTCAGCCCCTAGCAGTCTTGTCTCATTCCTGCACCTAGTTACAGAGAAGGATGTCTGCTTGCAGGTCATAGTTTGTGTCTTTTGTTCAGACCCTCCTATGAAATACTAATGCAAGCCTATCTAGTGAGTTGTGACTTATTAGACCTGTTTCCTCCATTATTTTCATTCCTCTATATTGAGATCCAAGCCCTAATTTTGGTGCATCACCTAGTAGGTAGTTTTCTTTCAGTCATTTCCCTTTCAAGCAATCCCTCTATCCCTTTCCCTAAAAAGTTTACTTTCCTGTCTAAGAAGCAAATTAAGGTGATTATCCAAGAGGAACCAGCCTAGAACCTGGAGGTCTCATCTTGGTTAGCATAAGGTCCCACAACCTTGAGATGATTCCCATGTTATACTGGATTATCAAGACCAAGAGAGCTTGAGATCAGAGGTGCAAAATTCAATGTATAACAATTCTGGCACGCCCAGTGGGACATAAAAGAAGTCCATTAGAGAATGTTAAGTGATCTCTGATATGCAGGTTACATGATACAAGCTTTTAAGAAGTTGTTCTAACAAGTATATCTGGCGACTCCTCTATTTTCAAAGTTTCAGACCTGCCCTGTTAAAATATATGAGAAAGATTGCAACTAGGAGCTCTAAGCTTGCTGAATTTTTGGAGTTGCCCTCAAAGAGAGGTCACAAAGGCAGGTCAACTCAAAGGGAGTCCCCTGTAAGGAGAGTTTAGTCCACACCTCCTGATTCGTCACAAAGAAGGCATTTTTCTGTTCATCACAGAAGAAGAGGAAGATCTCTGACCAGAGATCTAGGGGATTCAAGCATAGCCAATATTTTCGTGAATCTTCAAGTTTCAGCCCCTCCAATGGCTAGAAATTTTGCTTTTGCACCCTTCAATCAAGGGAGCCCATTAAATTTTGCAGTGCATCATGATGTGCCCTTGGTGGCATTGAAGAGTTTGCCTGATTTCACAGGAGAAGGGAAAACCACAACCTTTGAGCACATAAGAGATGTGACTACCATCTGCAGCATCCATAACATAACTCAAGAGGATGTAGCCACCAAGCTATTAGCGGCATCTCTGAAAGGTAAAGCTCTTGAATGGTTCAGAAATTTGCTTGTTGGGTCTATTACTTCATGGGATGAGTTAGGGGATGCATTGAGTAAACATTTTGAGGATAAATCAGACAACTTGTCTCTGGTTGAGCAGTTAACAACCATTAAGAGAGACCCTCAAGAATAGATGACAGATTACAATAGTAGATTCCTCAAGACATGGAATAGAATTCCAGTTTCAGTCAGACCATTAGCAGACCATGCCTCCCTATACTATCTAAAAAGTCTGAATGGTCAAATATCTGTCATGATCTAGTCTATGGGAGGCAATTCCTTACCCCAAGCTTTTGACATAGCTGTCAGGGCTGAAAATTGTCTAATCCAAGCAGGAATGATTGCTAGAAGACCACCAATGCCTATCTTTCCTAGCCTTCAACCCATTGCCCCTGCACAAGTCCCCCCATTCACTCCTGTTCCCATTTTGGCTCCCCAAGCTAGTACTAGTGGCCAAGAACATGCCAAGGTAGGTTTCTCTCAAGAGTTGCAAGAAATAAAGAGTAGCCAAGCTACTAGCATGCAGGAAATGAAAAACTTGCTACAAACCCTGACAAAGGAGGTTACTAACTTGAAGAAAAAAAATCATGGTGTCAGGCCACCCTTCCAATAACAAGGCCAAAGTCCTAATCAACAGTATCAGAATCAGGGACAACCTTATCAGTAAAATAGGCCACCATACCAAGGAGGCTATCAAGGTCAAAGACAAAATTTTAATCAGAGACCATTCCAACCATACAACCCTGCACCTCTCAATTCTGCAAATCCAGTCAGGGATATGGTGCCTAGTCAAAACAATATGGCTATGGATAATGAATGGTGTTTTC
>MU225018.1:288713-310807 GCA_018584345.1 Thuja plicata | reverse complement strand
CAATTCAGTTGAATTGCTCTAAAGACCTCTCACAAGGCCACTCCTCATAGGGTGTTTAAATCCTCTAACAGGGTCACACCTAACAGTGTGTTTTGTAACCTTTAACAGGGTTGGCTCCTAACAGGGCTCACTTCAGAAGAGTGAAAATCAGTAACTAGTTACATTGGTGGTTTTCCCAAATTGGGTTTCCACATTATATCTGGTGTTACTTGTGTTCATATTATTTGTTTTATGCATGTCAATAACTGTGAATGTTTAATGAGAAATAAAAGGTTAATTTACCAAGTAACAGTAATATATATTGAAGACATCTAAGGGACTTGTGGATTTATTTTTGTGGTAACTGATTCACCCCTCCCCTCTCAGTTACTCCATCCATACTTCCAACAATTATTGTGAAAATGTAGTCCTTAATATTCTTTTTCAGTTTCATTGAGATATTAAAATTCATCTTTTAAATTTTTTAATTAAAATGGATATTATATACCATGTCTACCACACCTCTTTTGCAAAAGGTTCCATTTCCTAAGTTTTGATGAGGCTCCCTCATATTTTCTTTCTCGTTAGAGAATAATTTTATTTTCCAACCTACAATTCCCTTTTTCTATTTTGATTATGAGCCCCATGAAGGAATCCACATGTAATTTTGTTGCAATTTATTCCCCGTATAAGAGTCAGTTCTCTTGGCGGATTGCAATATAGCGCCATGTGGTGGATTTGTGTGCCACAAAAGAGAAATAAAGGTAGGTTTAATTTTTTTCCCACAATGATATTTGGTTGTCCAACATGTTAGTACAACATTTTTTTTTCTCAAAGGAAATCCCCTAACTTGCAAAGTGAAGCCTTGTTACACTAGATGAAGACTTCACACATCTTGAAAGGAATTTTGAAAAGAATTTTATTTTAATGAGTACAACATCCCATGAATACCACTGTTACTCATGAAAATTCATTTAAGGATTTTCAAAGCTCATAGGGTCCTAAATGTCTGATTTTTAGTTAAGCCCACTATAGGGAAGAGGGAAATGCTACCATGTATCAGGACCACACAAAGCCCAGTAGAAAAGTGAGTTTCAAACTCATCTTGGAGGGTCATTTCAAAAGGGTAGTGGGGAAGGACGGGTGGATGTACTGTTAGGAAAACATGTCTGAACCTTTCATTAACATACACCCCCCCCCAACCTTTATTAAATGGTAAGTTTATATTTAAGAATAGATTTTTCCTAAACATTTTTCAAAAGTTCAAATGGTCATGATAAAGATGTTAAATCTCCATTGCAAGATCATTTCTATATCTAAGGATAATGAAATTATTGTTTTGGAAGTTTTTAAAGAAATTTTAAGAATTCAATTTTGTAGGTCTTAGAGGTTTCGAACTGACTTGAAAGTTTCTATAACCACCATAGCTAGTTACAGCTTAATAGTGCACAATACAAGATTTTTACACTTCAATTTGTTTTTCAATATTATACCCAATTCAAAATTTATGGACTCTAAAATTTGAGTCTCCCAAAATGGGAAATGTAAAAAACACCTTGAATACATAATTGAGTTGTAAAAGAGAGTTACACATGCTAATGAGTGTTTTGATAAACCATAGGGTATCTTAGGTTGGAGATAACATGAGAACCACTTTTTAGGTATTTTTAGCACATAATTTTTTAATTTCATCTGATGGTTTAATGTATTGTATGTGATATATATTATAGGCGTGAGATAGAGGTTGTGTGTAAGAGTTTGATAACTATTGGGTTACCTCTGGATCTCTATTTGGTTATACTCCTATGAGAATCTTGGTACGCAAGAATATTTTAATTTATTGTTGATTTCTAAATAATATATTGGATGGATTTTGGAATGTGGGGTTTTTCTCCTAAAAACCTATTTAAATAATTTTGTTGTGGTATGCATGTAATTAATGCTATTTTTAAATTTTTCTATAACTATTGTGAAGATCTAAGAAAGATTTTAAATATACCACCTATCAAGGTTAATGTAGCAAGTTGTTCTGCTACCTTAATTTCCTTATATTAATAAGTGTTCAATGGGAGAGTGGTATGATTACCTAGTTTTTTAGTTGCAATGATACTAGATTTTGTTTGTGTATTACATTAATTAGGTTAGTTTCTAGGTTTATATTAAATAAAATAAATTAGTTAGATATTTAGGTATGGTAAGTTACATTCTTGTAAGTGGTTATTACAAGAAATAAAGGCTTTATATTGTCAGTGCTTAGCAATATAATTATCATCCATTGGAATTAAATGAATATCAAGTTTCTATTATGCATTTATACATGGTATCAAAGTGGAAAAATCCTTTGGAACGTTGCTAAGCAATGGGCTGAGTTGTTCAAAGGGAAATGCAGTTAAAAGGAAATAGTAAGTTTATCATTATTGTTTATTAATTTATTGTACTGATAAAATTGGAGTGGCACCATGATATTCCTCTAACTCTAAATGGGCTATTGAAAGTAAAATATGCGAGGCCTATACTAATGCATAATTCTAAGTTCACAAAATATTCAAGGGGTTAAGTATTATTACAAAAAAATTCATCATTCATGGGCATCGATATTAGCATTCGTAGGTTGCATTTGACAGATGTTATCATCCCATAATCGATGTGTCTAAATAGACATTTTTTGTTTGGCTACAAAATACCTTTGGCAACAATGAGAGTGAAATTGTGTACGCTTTTGTTTCTTCTCTAGGGTTGGTCTTCTCCTAGAATCAGATGAACTATCCTTAATTCCTTTTGTCCAGAACTATGTGTAAAAATAAAATAAAATTCAATCAAGATAAAATTGGTGATATAAGAGATATAATATTTCTTCGATGCTAATCAATTGACAGATGATAATGAATTTATTGAATTTTTTTGAAACTAGGATGTTTTTTTAATCTCTTCCTAAAACTTTGAAGATTTTATCTGTCTAGAACATTTGACTTGTATCTTGGAATAATTGGCATGAAGAGAAGCATGTGTAGGGTGCTTTCAAGATTGAGCAACATGCTTGTGAATCATCATAGACTAAATTAAATTAATGAGATGTGGTACAAATATTTTTAAATATAAAGCTAGTTGAAGGTGATATTAAATATGACAAATACAAATTTCCCAGGTATATATGTGAATGTTGACTCATAAGTTCTTCAATAACATCACTCATATGTATGAATTAGAAGCATGTGGTTTAAGTATTTATGGTGCAAAATAAGTTTCATTGATTCATTTATATTTTGATTCATTTGTAAAGAAGAATACAGTATAACAAGATCAACAAGAGGTTGGAGGAAACTAAGGCAGGTGGTTTTTTATCATCCTGGGATAGATTCTTGATCAAGGATGATTAATTCCATGAGAAGTAACCAATTTGTGTCCATAAAACTGTGGGGCTTGGAAAATTTGTCCTTGAAGAAAAGAGGGGCCTTGACATATTTGTGTTGCTCAAGAGAAGAGGGGGCTTGGCATCATGGTTGTCCCTTAAAGGAGTGAGGGGGGCAAGATTTTAATATGATTTGTCAAGCACTTGTGTAGGTGTTAAACACACTCAAAGGAGATGTGGAATTTTAGAGGAAAGGTATTGCATATATAGGCATGTCAGTGGTGATTTGTGCAATAGAGAAGAGATGGTTTCTAAAACACTTCAGGAGGTGTTAGACACACTCAAAGGAGATATGAAATTTTAGAGGAAAGGCATCTCATATGCAGTACTAGAGGGGGCATTGGATGCACTTGGAGGAGATGTAGAATTTCAGAGGAAGTGTATCTCATTTTGCAAGTGAGATAGGAACACTCATGTTGTGCAGATGGTTTCAAGCTCTACAGTCAAGTGATCCACTAATGTAGTTAATTCAGTATTTCTTGAGAAGTTTAGATGGTTACACATTTTATAGTTATGAGATCCACTAATGTACTCAATTCATTTTTTCTTGAGTGGCGCAGATGGTTCCAGGTTTTACATTCATGAGATCCACTATTGTTGTTCGTTCAGTGTTTCTTGAGTGAGCGAGGAGGATTGGTGAAGGTACTTCATCAAAGTCTCCAAAAGGGTTGGGTTCAAAACACTTGCAAATTCTACTCTTTTTTGAATTAATATAATAAGGGAGGGGGGAATGTTGGTGTATTACATTAATTAGGTTAGTTTCTAGGTTTAGATTAAATAAAATAAATTAGATAGATATTTAGGTATGGTAAGTTACACTCTCATAAGTGGTTATTAATAGAAATAAGGGCTTTATATTTCCAGTTCTTAGAAATGTAATTATCATCCATTAAATTAATTGAATATAAAGTTTATGTTATGCATTTACGTATTGCAATTTCATACAGATACACATGAGAAGGAATCATTCTTGTTGTAGACTCCCTTCTAGAAAGAGAAGACATTTTCTACAAAGATAGAATTAGTTTCCCTTTGAGTGGTTGATGATTATTCTTTGTACAAGGACATAGAAACTCATTTCCCTGGTTTGCCTAACTGAGATCACTATAATTATTTATTTGATGTAGGTTATTGAGTTAGAGGCCCATTGATGAATAAAAAATAGTTAAAAATATAGGCCTTCCACTGCCTCCATTAGTGACTCTAACTCAAGGGGAAACCTCTAGAATTAACTTACAACATAGATTCAAGTGTAATCTCAATATTCAAATTACGTAGTTGTTCCATGATGAAGAAGAATTTTTTTTGCATAGAAAAATGGTAGATCCCACTTATACCTCTTACTTCGCTAGCTATATAGGATCATTTACAAGATATATTTGATGTCCTTATTATATGGTATATCATTGAACAAAATGCAACACTCATATTTCTAGCAACCTCATTGAATGAAACCATTGACTTGTCTAGATCCTTTACCCTAACTCAATAGGCACTTGAGAGTAACTTGGAGACCATTTCTTCAATGTCATAGAGAAGGGAGATTAGTTTTTTTCAGTTCAATAATTGATAACAATGAAAATATCTTAGTAAGAAGTTATCACTGATTTCAACACTAGATCTCATAAGATCCAAAAAAGGATCTCATCCTTTTCCCAACCTCCACCTAATATGGATTTTTATTTTCAATCTAAAAACCTTTTACTCTAGGACAACTATGGTTATTTGGTTTCTAAGAGGTCATATACTACATGATGCATATGACTTGGCACTAATCAATGAAAAAAAACCCATATTTTGTTTCAAAACCAACTCCATCCTAGGAGGAGCCTTGCTGAAACATGTCTTCTACTCTACATTTTCTATATGTATACGCCAATTTTTTAGAAAATGTACCTGCTTCTTTCTCATTGGAAATGAAGGTAAACTATATGAAAATCTTGTTGCAAAGCTTCTCCAAGAAATAATCAATCTTAATAGGAAATGATAAATATCACATGGGAGACTTTATTTCAGAATTATCAATATCAAGGAGGGGCAATGTAAAGTGCTAAGTCTTATCCTTGAAACAAAATTGTACTGGTTCCTACCCTAGTTGAAGTCATACCACCTAATCACACCAAAGAATTGGTCACTAACAAATGTAATTTGACAAATGATACAAATGGTCCTTCCCATGTAATGATGTGCATATGTGTCATAATTTCTTGATAAGAATTCTTTATTAAAGTATAGTAGAACAATTAAAGTAATGTGTTGCACCTGATATAAGCATTTATGCTCACTAGTCTCCGTGAATGGAGAATTCTATTCTTATGGCACAAGTATAAGGCATATCTCTAGAATAACGAGGAAAAATCACCCCAAACCATAAGCTTTTCTCATGGTTAGAGGGATAAGATGCATTATTTTATTATGAATCTGAAAATCAAAATCTCCTCAATTACATTCAAACTATTATACCTTCTAAAAAACATGGTTTACTAAGGAGCCAATACTGCGAGTACAATAACCTAAACCTACTCATTCAAAGGGATTGGATCTTCTTGCAGAAAAACTAGATCTCACAAAATAGAGGTAGATATTGGACTATAGAAAAAAAGATCCCAAAATCCTACCTCTTGAGTCATTCAATGTATACAAAGAAATCCCCTACCAATGTGTTACTATAGGACATCCTAGCTATACAAAAAAGAATTATTAATTTTAACAAGCTGTAGAAGGTTGAAAATATTTAATGCTACTTAAAAAAGGCCAAGTGTGTTCCCACAAAAATCATAAAGTGTCATCTAAAGGAGTGTAAGGCTAGGTAGTTAAATTAATCCCCTACAAATGTGTCACTATACGATATCCTAGCTATCCAAACACACAAGTATTTATCATGAGAAGATTTGAAAGGTTGTAAATACTCAATGCTAATTGAAAACTTCCAATTGTGAACTAAGAGGAATGATAAAAAGCTAGATAAAAGAGTGTAAATCTAGGTAGTTATTTATTTGAAAAACATAAAAGAGGAGACAACAGTGGAGGAAGTACTTGTAAGATAAAACCTACCCATTTAAAAGAGACTATGGATAAAACATACTTTGAAATATATTGGAATAATGTTTTATGAGCTCATTTCTACCATATGTAGCAATACCAATGCATTAAATATTTCAAATAATATGGCACTACATTCAAGGACAAAACACATTTCAATCTGGTACCACTTTCTGACAGACAAGGTTCTAGAAAATGAGTGAAAGCTTTTGTATGTAAGTAAAAAATAGATAGTTATTTATATTTCTATCATGACACTTTATGCAGATACTTTCAAATATATCTTGGGGAAGTTAACAGTGATGTCCTTTCCTAATCAAAGCTTGATGGATATGGAAGTGCATTAGTCTAGTGAACTTTATGCTTATTCTTAGATTTGGACTAATGATGGTGGATGCCTCTTAGGGTGAGATAAGTATAGTTGTGAGTTGATCTGTATATATCAGGGTTAGATGAGTATAATGAGTTCGTGCTTTTTATATTTAACCTTTTCCATTGATGTCAAATGGGGAAAGTGAGTGACATGAAAAAATATTTATTTTAAATATTTTTTGTAGTTATTCTATCTTTGATGTGTTTCCATAAATGAAAAAAGGCGGAGATTATTGCAATATTGAGTAGAATGAGTTTTGGATAAGTAAGTTTTGATGTTCGATGAGTCAACACGGTTGTCATTGATGTTAAAATTTTGTTGCTATTATTCGTGACTCCTTTTTGGTACAAGAGCACCTATTCTCTCAAAGTGCACTCTTGTAATTCCTTGAGGGTATTTAAGAAGGGAAAAATAGATGTAGGTTGTTTTTTGGTCCTTGGGACCCTTTCTTTATAATAAGGACCAGTTATAAGACTAGTTACCACAAGGTATTATTATAAACCTTGGGGTAAAACTTAGTCAAAGGTCAGAAGTGTTGTTTTTAGGTTATTTTTGAGTTTTTAGGATGGCTTTGGGTGTACCTAAACCATCTAATGTCCTAATAGGTCCTAGGGAAAAATATTGAAATACTTGCAATAATGGTTGTCAAAATTGCAAAAGTTTCTCAACAAATTTTGCAATTTTACTTGCAAAATTGTCATAACTAACCCAAAATGGCTCCAAGATTTGAAAATTGGTTATGGACATTGGAAATTTGATTACAGGTATATGTGTATATCAATTTTTAATGTGAAGAGGTTGTTCAAGTATATAGAAAATGGTGGCAAAATTGAAATAAAATTACTATTTTCTAGAAACTATCTCTGATTGTCATATTTTATGACTACATTGTGATTGGAAGGTGTTTTTTCTCCATGGTTGGGTGGTATATTGTTTTGTGTCTCTAATGAAATTGGTCTCACTTATTTTGGTGGAAGATAAAGGAAGAAATCTATTATTTTGGTAAGAATGGACTAGAAACCTTCACTTCATTAGGGTCTTGCAAAGATGTTTTCCTGACTTGAAAATCAACCATGGGATTCACATCACCCTTGGAAAATGAAATTAGGGGTAGGGTTCTTTATGTTTCCAGGATGACAAAGAAGTATGAGCTCATTTTTCAATATTGGAATTTGACATAGAAACCCAACATGATGGAAAGAGTCCAACACATACACAATCACAAAAGACAGGCATAAATACATTATGAAACCTCTCAAGGAAGACAAGGGTGACAAGTCAAATGAAACCATAGCCACCTTGGAAGGGGGAAAAGAGATAATAAAAGACATTAAAGAATCAAAGATAGTGTATGCCTTGATCCTAAAACCAAAGGACAAAGAAGTTGCAGAAGGAAAGAAGTAGATTCCCAAGGAGGTACATAAGTTGTTGGATACTTACCAAGGGGTAGTTGCAGATAATTTTCCAATACCCTCCCATACATTAGGGACATAAGTCACCAAATTTACATGATACTAGGATCATCCATATCCAATAAGGCTGCATACAAGATGACACCAACCCAAAATGCATAAATCTATAGGCAAGTTGCAGATTTGCTTGACAAAGGCCTCATACAAAAGTATAAGCCCATGTGTAGTACCATCAGTGTTGGATCCTAAGAAGGATGGAAAGTGGAGGCTCTATACGGATTCCATAGCATTGATAAAAATTACAATAAAGTATATATATCCTATTCCTAGAATTAAAGACTTGTTTGATAAACTGGGAGGTGATTCTTATTTCTCTAAGATAGACCTTAGATTAGGCTATCATCATATTAGAATTAGGCCTAGGGATGAATGGAAAAAAAATCAAAACCATAGAGGAACTGTATTAATGGTTTGTCACCCTATTTGGCATGAGTAATGCACTACGAACCTTTATGAGGCTTATGAATGAAGTCTTTATTGATTTTATTTGTGAATTAATTGTTGTGTATTTGGATGACATATTGATTTATAGTAGGAGCAAGGAAGGGAACTTGAAACACATAGACCAAGTATTGAGGAGGCTTCATGAACACAACTTGATGATACATCTGAATGAATGTATTTTTATGTAGGAGGAACTAACATTTTATGGTTTTTTCATTTAAAAAGGCACTCTTAAGAAGGATCCTGAAAATGTAGAAGCCATACTCAATTGGCCACTTCCCAAGAGACCTAGTGATGTGAAGATTTTCCATTGTCTATCAACCTTTTACAGAAAGTTCATAAAGAGATTCACTTGTATATGAACACCTATATTAGATACCATTAACAGGGGTAAAAGGGTAAATTTCTCTTGGAATGGATAAGGCAATAAAGCTTTTGAGTATCTCAAATCTAGAGTGGCACAATTTACCATTCTAGTTCTACTTGATTTTAACAAGGTGCTTACTATTGAAACTAATGAAAGTAATTTAGCAATAGATGTAGTTCTTAGTAAAGAAAGTAGGCCTATAGCTTTCTTTTCATAAAATTGAATAATGCTAAAAAATAAGTTGTGTACCTATGATCTTGAGTTGTATGCAATGGTTCCAGCCTTGAAAAAGTGGAGACACTATCTCCTTCCCAAAGAATTTGTTTTTTATATAGATAACCATGCTTTAATCTTTTTGAATGGACATTATAAAATAATTTATAGGCACCTAAAGTGGGTGGAGAAACTACAAGCTTATACCTTTACAATCAAGCACAAAAAGGTCAAGAAAATAAGTTTGTAGATGTCTTAAGTAGAAGGATAGCCTTGGTACAAGAAATCCAACTTTCAATCATTGGTATAGATGCCTTAATTGATATATATGCAGGAGATGCAGACTATGGTGAAGCATATCACATTTGCACTAAACTAATGGATACATATCATATTGAGTTTTCAGAATATTTGATCCAAAATGGTTTGGTATTCAAAGGGGGACAATTATGTATGTGTGTAAGAAAATAAAACAAACTAATATAAGAATTAAAGCTAAACAATCTATATCATCTCATGGTTCTCTATCCAAGATTTGTTAAGAGAGCTCTCAGGCTTAATCTCTCTCAAGGACAATCCTAGAACAATATATGTATGAAAAATGAATGCTCCAATCTAGCTAGAAGGCTCAAAATGCTAAAAAATGTTCCAAGATTATATGAGAAAATAACAAATGCTCCTAAACATGATATGCTAGATGTAATGCAAATGCTAAAATTATCTCAAAAAGGCTCTCAAATGCTCCTCATATGCTCTCAATGTGCCTATAATAAGGATGCTTTTGCTCTTTAATTCTTGGATCCTAAACACAAAGGAAATTACTTGTATTTATAGCATTTTCCCAAGGGTAGGGAGTAGAGTGAGTTTATCATGATCAAAGCTTGGTTAAGTCAAAAGCTTTGAGGTGTTCTCAAATGGAGGGAAAGTTTCTTGGTTGTCTCAAAGATATTAGGATTTAAATAACTCCATCATTTAATTAAATTTGCCATGGAAGGGTGATTGGGTTGGATTTGGTCCTTTTTTATTTGAACTATACAATTGAAAAATCAATTTCATAATTTGATTAATCCCTTTAGGCTTGAATTTAATTATTTGATTTCATGATTATTTGATCTTTTAATTTGATTTGAATTTTTTCCATTTGATTTGATAAATGTCCATTTGATTTGATCCATTTGTTTTGCATTGATATTTTGAAGCATTTGGCTGAGATTTATAGTTTGGAATGCTTGAGATACACCTGGTCAATTTTTATGTGTCTACAAATGCCCCTCTTTGAATTGATGTGCGAAGCGCATTGATTCAAAGAAAGCTTGATTGTCCTGATCATTGAGTTGATACTGATGAGCTGATATGAAAAGCTGATATGAAAATCCTGATATGAAAATTTTGATATGAAAACCTGATATGAAATCCTGATATGAAACCCTGATATGAAACCCTGATATGAAACCCTAATATGATGCTCTGATATGAAACTTTGATTGATAAAGTTTGAAATTTTAATGCCCCATATTTGATACAAGATATGATGCAGAATCCCAGTTTGATGATATGATGATGCTCCCTCAGAAATGGAATCATATTGATCGTAGGTAAAAGTTGTTGACGAATAATGCTAATAGGATAGATCCAAGATGATCACATTTCCAATAAACAATGATGTGAAAAGATGTCAAATAAATTCCCCAGTGAGTAGAATATGCAAATGAGGTTTGACTGGGTCAAAAATCTCAAAAAATTGGTTTAAATAGCTTAAATAGGTTGAAAAACCCAAAATTACTACTCATTTTGACTTTTCACTATTGAGATTTTGCTCTGAGCCTCTAACAACTAATAATGATGGTGGTCCCCATACGAGAGCACAAGTTCAAGCAAGCGCACTGATATCAGAGACCTCCTAACTACGGGCCTCTAGTGAGTGGTTCGAACCCTCTTGGTGCATTTATTGCTTTGAAAATTACATTTAATGCATGTTTTTATTTCTTTTTAGAAAATGATTAGCAAAATGCCACGTAGGATAGGTAAAATGTCGGGTAGGGTAGTAAAAAGTTGCATCCACGCTATGAAAATCCATGTACGTGCAATCCTTAGCCACGTAGGAGCTAGGTCAGAATTACCACGCAAAATATGAAATGCGCCGCTTGAAAACACCATGTTTTAAAAGTTGCGTATGATGTTTGAAAAGCCACATAAGCCTAAAAAAGGCCACCTATTTTGTAAAGCGCTGCCTCCACATGGGAAAGAGCCACTTTTAAAGATTAAAAAGCCGCTTAGCTTAAAAATCCGCATACACTTAGTTAAGTGCCACCTAACATAAAGTTGAAAGTTGATTATAGGAAAATAGATGAACTTAGTTTGATTTATCTTCCAGATGATTCAATTAGGTTCCAAGCTAGAAAATGTTTGTCTAGAATGTCACGTAGTGTTTAGGATGTTAGAAAATTCATAATGATGAATGTTTGATAGGTCACTCAGATATGATTAAAAATGATTACAAATTGTCCTTGTGTCTCATGATATAGAGGTTAGGAGAAATAAGTTGATATGCTCAAGTTAGAGCAAAAATAGATTTAATATTTTGTGATTGACTTAGAATGGTTCATCAAGAGAAAAACTAACATGATGCACTTTGTTTCAAAATGTGAGGTGTAGCATTATGGATATTTGATCTGGTAGATGAGCTTGCACCTCTTGAGTGGTGTACCATTGAGACTTGTGGATTGAGTTTCCTATTAGATCTCCCTCAGTTTTAGTTGAGCCAAGGTTTTTTGACAGCTATGGCAAAGCAATGGCACTCTAACCATAATACCTTTCATTTATCTCTAGGCGAGATGACTATTACGCCAGAGGATGTACATAGACTATTGAGGATCCTGACTCATAGAGAGCGGGTGTATTATGATGCAGTATATGATAGCAGTGTATGAAGATGGGTGTTTCGAGACAACACCATCGTTGATGATTGTATTACTTGGGCACAGTTTGCCTTATTTCCCACCCTACTAGCATTATTAGGAGCTATGATAGGGGATTATTATTGCTAGATAGGATAGGTCATGGTTTTGCAGTCAGATGGGGCCAGATTATAGAGGACCTGATTTCTCATCCATAGAGATTGGATCAGGGTTCCTGTGTGTTCGCATAGTTGTATCATGATTTACATGAGATTGTATATCGGCGCAGTGCACCTATTTCTGCAGGTGTAGTATTGTTATAGTTATGGACATGGGAGCATATCCCTATTACTAGGCCAGTCTCAACATGAGTGTGGGCTCGTGGTTATCCTTATGCATTTCTATATGATGGCATGGTTGTCCAGCATCATCTGGGTAAGGTTGATTTTTTGGAGACGCATGATTGATGATATTGATCACGTGGTATGGAGGTCATATCTGCAGTGTGAGAGGTGGTGAGAGGATGATGATGAGTTACCCTATATGTTTTCACCTCGATGGATGATAGGCTGATCACCATTGGTGATTGAGAGATTTTTTTGTGGGAGGGTGCTACGTCAGTTTGGCAGGATGCAACATATGCCACAGGGTATGGCACTATATGCCCAAGTATAGGCTGAGAGGTCAATGTGGGGAGCACAGGCTGACTACCAGTCAGCCTGTCTATAGATAGATCAGCTGCGATATGGTGTTTGGGATCTGATGCCACAAGTGGTGGATGCGGGGATGACAATAGAGTATTGAGAGTGGTTTCTATGTCATTGATTCATGAGATTCATGGATCCGACAGAGCCTATCCCTAATGTCAATGAGCTCTTTAATTATGATGGTGATAGTGGAGATGATGGGGATGATGGCGGTAGACCATGCCAGCGCAAAGTTTAGAGGGCACCTAGAGTGCCACAGGTAAAGAGAGAAGCTAGGCCCCAGATGAGAGGAGGGCATGCGAGAGGCCGAGGTGGTGGTTTTAGGCAGCCTAGGCAGAGGCAAGTAGGTGGATAGGTGCCTCAGGGTTAGGCTCCTTTGAGAGTGGATGCAGATTGGGCCAGGTGGCTAGATAGGTTCCTAGATAGAGACAAATACCACAAGTGGACCCACATGTCAGAACATCACAGGTTATACCGCAGGTACCCTTAGCACCTCAAGCACCACAAGCTCTTCCAGCATCACAGACACCTCCAGTGCCTCCAATTTCATATGATATAGTGTAGGATGTTCAGGGGTTACAAGTTGGGATGACTATAGTTATAGTGAGATTAGATCAGGTCACGACCATGCTACAATAGTTTCTTGCTACTCTAGCTCAGTTACCGACCAGTGCGAGCACTAGTCAGGAACCTCCTGGTGCACAAGATAGAGTAGGTTACAGGGATCCTGATGGTGCAGGGGGTTCAGACATAGGTTTAGCTGGAGATGGATCAAGTGCCCCTACTAGGTCATGAGATAGATATCGACCTAGGATGTATAGCATCATATCATATGTATATTTTGATCAGGACTTTGATGTATGGACCATTGTATTGATGTATCTTTGATTCCTCCCTTGATGATGTCATGAGATTTCCTTTTATGCATGTCTATATGTTTCTATGATGCATTTATTTCTATTGTGCTATGGATGCAAATGTCTTAGAGTAGGACATAGATAAATGGATGCAAATGATGTGAATGCAATTTATCTCTATATGCTTGTCTGTTTTAACCATGTATGGATTATGCAATGTAATGAATCCAATACTTAGTGCTTATGATAAATGAAATGCATCTATCTTTTTGTGTTTTTCGATGTATGCAATTTAATTTATGACATGCAGTTCTAAATGATCATATGGATAATGAATAATGATTAATGTATCTTTTTCTTCATTTTCACTTGACATGAAGATATAATGAATAATGATTAATGATAATGAATGCAAAGGAAAATCTCATTTTGAGTGACTTGGAACCAGTAAATTTGATGAAGTGTTGTCAACTTTAATCCCCCCTTGAACTTGGAAAAATGCTAGAAAGACAAGCCACTTGAGAACTAGGCTTTGAAGAACGCATTTAAGCTAAAAAGCAACATGTAACTAATCTAACATGCAAATGCAATTAAATCTAACGTACAAAATGAAATTAATCTAACATGAATGAAATTAATCTAACATGCAGACTACAATGCAACTAATTGTCCTTGAGGTTTGTGAAAGGAATGCAAATGAAGATATATTTTCATCATAAAGCGTTGTGGAACTAGGAGTTGATACAATCCTTACTGGTGCTAGTGCGACCATAAGAATATGAATATGAATTTCCCACATGTGGTAACCCTTTCTACAAAACCAAGTACAACCCTCACTAGTTGGATGACCAACTATGGGAGTATGAATACCGGTTTAATCAGATTCAATGTTGCAAGTGGATGTTGGTATTAAGATATGGAAAATCTAAATAACCAAGGTATCCTTTTGCGTAAACAAACAAAGGTTAACCCTTCATCCTATATGAATGTCCTCTATGGTTCTTTGATGACCATGTCCTTAGACTTATTCACACAA
This sequence comes from Thuja plicata, assembly GCA_018584345.1. Taxonomy (NCBI): domain Eukaryota; kingdom Viridiplantae; phylum Streptophyta; class Pinopsida; order Cupressales; family Cupressaceae; genus Thuja; species Thuja plicata. The sequence goes on along the minus strand of MU225018.1, from coordinate 296,011 downwards.
GTTAAATAATCTTCCTCAAAACAGTCACTCAGAAGCTTAATAAAACATCATGTCCCTTATTCATGGCCAATCTAGTCGAAACATCATTGATTAGCTAAAAAGGACATGACTCAAAAAAGTCAATGAAAAACTCATCAAAAATTTCAAGTGTTTGCATAATGTATCAAGATTTTCAAATAAGAATTCTAGATAATCTGATCATTTAGGGTCTGTCAATTTTTTAATCCTGATAAAATAAGTCAATGAGATTCAAGGATCATGTTATGCGATCAAACTGTTTAGGGTTGAACAATGATATTCATCAAAGGCTCCAAAATGTTTCTCCTGAATCTAAAAATCTACTTCTGATGTGTGACTGCAATGTTGCACTATTGAATCTGATTGGTACCAAAATCTATGATGTGTGCCCCCAAGTGATAAATGTGAAACTTAGGGCAACTAAAATTGGAATACGAAAAAAATGCAGCCCTAAGACTTTATTAGGTCAATGCACGAATGACAGATGCAATGAGGATATGGACAAGTGAGATGAGGAAACTACAATATGTACAAATATAACTAGGAAACACCTAAGGGACAAAAGGTGCCTATTTCCAGGTTTTCACCTCTTGGGATTATTGCTCTTTTTCTCTTTTTCTGTTTTTTTTGCTACCAAGGTGCCTATTGCTAGGTTTTCACCAAGGCACTTATTTTCTTTTTCAAATATTTTTTGGTTTTTTTGGAATTTCTGATTTTTTGGTTTTTTTTATCTTTTCTCCTTTTTTTGGTATTTTTTGAATTTTTTCATGTACAAGGGTGATGCTTGACTCATCTGATACTCTTCAAATTATACTCTTTATTATGATACTCATTCCTCTGAATCAGGTGTGGAACCTCTTAAGATGAATTATATTGATAAGTTCTAGCAATTCATCACCATCACAATCAACCAGTTTGTCGGTCCCTATCCCACATGAAGAAATAGTGACAAAAGGACCAAGCCAATTTTCTTCCCACTTCCCTTTCTTTTCTCTGTCAGCCTGATTTTTTGGATTTTCTCTTAATACTAGATCTCCTATTTGAAAGTTTCTTGGCTTGATATGTTTGTTATAGTTCCTGGAAATTTGATTCTGATACACTTTCAAATGATCATAGGCTTCAGTTTGATGTTCCTCCAACAATTCCAATTGTTGAAGGCGGGAAACTCTATAATCCTCATCCGTTATTAATCCATGCAATGAAACTCTGAGGGATGGTTTTTTAACTTCTAAAGGGAGAATAGCTTCAGCCCCATAAACTAAAGAAAAAGGTGTATCTCCTGTCAGGGTTCAAATACTAGTCCTATAGGCCCATAATGCTGCATTGATCTGAAGGTGCCAATCCTTTCTTGATTTTCCAATTGATCTCTTAAGGATTTTCAAGATATTCTTGTTGGTAGCTTCTTCTTGTCCATTACCTTGGGGATAGTAAATGGATGAAGAGTGATGTGTAATGTGGAATGTGTCACAAAGTTCATCAATATATTTTTTCTTAAACTATTTTCCATTATCCGTAATGATGGCATGAGGAATGCCATATCTGCAAACGATATGATTTAGGATAAACATGGAAATTTGTTTTCCTATTGCAGTTGATAAAGCGATAGCTTTAACCCATTTAGTAAAGTATTCTATCGCTGTGATTATATACTTATGTCCATTTGAAGAAGGTGGATAAATCATGCCAATCAAATCAAAACCCCATTGATAAAATGGCCATGGTGTGACAAAAGGGTTTAATTCTTGTGTTGGTGCATGAATCAAGTTTCCATGGTATTGACATTTCTTGCAAACTTTAACATATTGACAAGCATCTCTTTCTAAGGTTTTCCAAAAGTACCCCATACGTAAGATTTTCTTAGCTAGGTTTAAACCATTTGAATGTGACCGAAAAATCCCCTCGTGGACATCTTTTAAAGATAATTTTGATTCATGTTCCTCTAGTCATCTAAGGAGTGTTCCGTCAAGACCTTTACGATACAATGTCTCAGAAAGGATAGTATAACCGGCTTCTTGCCTTATGAAATTTCACTTTTGAGTGCGGGTTTGGTCTATAGGTAGGGTTTGATTTTTGAGGTAAGCATAGATAGGTCCATACCATGGAGAGTCATGTTCATGTAAAAGGGAAATAATTTGGGTCTCAGGTAGGTCAAATATTTGTTTCACCAATTCTTCCACCAAAAAATCATACATTTCATTTTGATCAGGTAGCTAAAGTAAAGATGCCAAAGTGGGCATTGCATCGGCTGCTCTATTCTTGTCTCTTGGAATTTATATAAAAGTAATCAAAGAAAAGTAATTCTTCCAGTTGTCCACCAAGTTCTTGTAAGGCAATATTTTTTCATCCTTAGTATTATACTCATCATTGACTTGATTAATGACTAATTGAGAGTCCCCATAGACTTGCAATTCTATGACATTCCATTCCAAGGATGTCTTGATTCCTATGAACAAAGCTTCATACTCTGCTATGTTATTGGTGCAAGGGAACAATAACTTGTAAGATTTTGGGATTTTGTAACCTTGTGGTGTAATCAAAAGAATGCCTGCTCCACTCCCATTTTTGGTATAGGATCCATCAAAGTATAAATTCCATGTCTTAGCTTTGACATTCACAATTGCAAAATCTGGAAATTCCACTTGTATAGGATGTATAGATTCTTGAGGATATTCAGCCAATTGATCAGCTATTACTTGACCTTTGATCACTTTCCTATCAACATATTCAATGTCAAATTCACTAAGTACCATGACCCACTTCGCAATCCTTCTAGTTAAAGCTATTTTGCTAAGTAAGTATTTCAAGGGATTAATTTTAGCTATGAGTTTCACCTTATGCAAAAACATATAGTGTCTTAACTTTTGAGAGGCAAATACCACTGCTAGGCAAGCCCTTTCCATGAATCTATAATTTAATTCATATTTGATCAAGGTTCTACTCAAATAGTAGATAGCTCTTTCTTTCCCTTCGTCATCCTCTTGTGCCAATAAGACTCCTAAAGATTTTTCCATTGCTGAAATGTAGAGTAATAAAGGTTTCCCTTAAATTGGTGCCATTAAGATAGGAGGATTCATCAAGTATGCTTTCAAAAACAAAAAGGCTTTGTCACACTCCTCATCCCATGTGAAGATGGTGTCTTTATGTAGTAATCTGGTCAAAGAATGGTATTTTTCTGCCAATTGAGAAATAAACCTTCTTATAGATTGAAGTCTTCCTTGAAGTGACCTCATTTGGCTAATATTCTTTGGAATGTCCATGTCTATTATGGCTTGTACCTTTTCAAGATCTACTTCAATGCCTTTTGCTGAAACAATGTACCATAGGAGTTTTCCAGATTGTACCCCAAAAGCACATTTCTTTGGGTTAAGTCTCACCTTGATTTTTTCTAACCTTGTAAAAATAATGTCAAGTAGGGATAGATGATCTTTTCTCTTATGTTACTTAGCTAAAATTTCATCCACATAATCTTCCATAAAGGTGTGCATCATGTCATGGAAAATGGTAGTCATGGCTCTTTGATAAGTGGCTCTGACATTTTTAAGACCGAAGGGCATTACGTTCCAACAAAAGGTACCCCATGGGCATGTAAAAGTTGTCTTCTCTTGATCCTTAGGTGTTATGCAAATTTGATTATACCCACTGAATCCATCCATAAGTGAAAGCATAGAATGACCTACCGTGAGGTCCACAATATCATCAATGCTTGGTAAGGGAAAGTCATCTTTTGGACAAGCAAGGTTTAAATCTCTGAAATCTGTGAAAACTCTTATTGTTTTATCATGTTTGGTAACTGGTAAAATATTGGAAATCCATTTAGCATATGCTTTTACTCTTATAAATCCTACTTTGAGCAATTTCTCCAATTTAGCTTTGACCAATAGGGCTATATGTGGATGCATTTTTCACAACTTCTTCTTTACAGGCTTAACCCCTAGTTTCACATTTAAGTGATGCATTATGAAACTTGGATCTAATCTAGGTATGTCAGTATATGACCATGTGAAGTTGATTTGTTTCACTTTAAAGAATTTAATGAGCTCTTCTCTTTCCCCAAAACTCAATGATGCTGCTAAGTGAATGAATTTAGGATCCTTTTTTGTTCCAATGTTGATATTTTCTGTGGGTTCAATAAGTATAGGTGACCTTTCATCTTTGTGAGCTGGAAAGATGTCCAACCTCTCTCCCTTAGGTGCCACAATTGGGTTTTGACCTTCGGAAACATCCTTTATTTTTACTTTTTTTTTGGGTCTAGCACTGCCACATGGTGGTTTTCACCACTAGACCTCATTTTTTTGTATATTTTCTCTCCATTTTTTGGATTAAAAGGTTGAAAACCTACCCCTGTCATCATGTTTAGAGTGAATTTATTGGTGGAAGAATTGGGTTCGACCACATTTAGGTATAAGGCCATTGAATTGTCATTTGGGAAGTAGAGTAAGTCATTTGACACAGACAGATCCCAATCGATAAGTTTAGGATGCATTAAGGACAAACAATCATTGAATGGGCTTTCATTTGAAGGAGTTAAGGACATGACTTCATTAGATGGTTCATACATTGTATCATCATGGTCTATGACATGTGCCTCTTCAAGATGGTCCATGGAAGAAGGATCAAAATCCTCTTCATCAGAGTCCTCTAAGATTTCTATGGGAAAAAAAGCATGTGGATTAAACACTAGGGTAGAATCTCCCACCCACAAAGGTACCCAAGGTTCACCTACCCATTGAGTGAAAAGAGGTGCTTGTTCTATGTTGAATTGTTGAGAATCACTTGATGTTTGAGTTTAATTCGACCCTTGAGCCATATGTTCTTCATTTTCAACTTTAGGAGGAATTGCATAAGTGTGAATGGTATCAACCTCTATGTCATGAAAAGATTCTTCAGACAAGGAATCCCACTCATATTCTCTAGAATCATCTTCACTTTCAGAACCTATCATATGGATATGTGCATGGAAATCATGCATGGGACTTGAACTTTCTCCTTTATGTTGAAAACCTATGTCGACTTTCTCTTCTTTGGCTCTCCAAACAGGTTCAATAGGTTCTAACAAGCCTCTATGTCTAACTCCTAAGGGTCCTCTTCCCTTATACTCCATTTTCTTCATGATATCAAATCCTTTTCCATATCGATCAATTTGGATATCGATATGTTGCACCCTTTTATTGGAATTAGCTGAATTATCATCCTCTTTATAGAGCCATTGTAATACCTCATCATCTTCTTTGTCCATTTCTTGTTTGTCACATTCCCTTAAAAAATGGGAATTGTATTTATGAGGTTGATGATCTTTGTATGGTTTCCCATGTTTTCTTGGAGATATAGGTAAATCAAAGAGGGAAACGAAATATTCCCCTACTCCTTTTGAGTTAATTTTACATTGTTTCTCAAACTGATGTTTTAGGTCCCTCATCTTTTCATAGTGGTCCTTCTTAGTTTGATCTCTTTCTTCCTTAGTGGGTTTAGAGTATTCTAGCCTTAATTTTGAAGTTTTACCTAAAGTATCCTTTGAATTTGAACCCTCATAACTCATCTTTTCTTTTCCCTTAGTTTATGTAGTCGAGTTAGTTTGAATAGGGTTAGGAGTAGATGTGACATTTGAAGTTGGTTCTAACTTTTCCTCTTTGGCTTCTTCCATGGTAATATTAGGGATAAATCTTTCACTATTATGAGGAATATACAATTCATGACTTGGCTTCAAAGCATTGCAATATTGGAATGGGTTTGAATCTCCTCCAATTGTGATCTCCTCCCCTAGGTAGGGAAATTTCATGCATTGCTGATATGTAGAAGGTACCGCTTGCATCTCATGTATGCAAGGCCTTCCTAGTAGGATGTTGTAGGTCAATTTCATGTCAAGAACCTGAAATATAGTGTCCTTTTTGATAGGTCCCACTTGAATTGGTAGAACGATCATACCCTTTGAAGATCTTTCCTCTTCATAATAAGCCTTAATATTTATTTTCTTCTTTGGATCAATGGAAGACTCGGATAAACCTAATGAATTGACAAGGTTTAAAGTGAAAATATTTAGACTAGCTCCACCATCTATGAGAACCCTCTTAACCCTATGTCTTTGGATTAATGCCTTTATATGAAAGGGTAAGTTTTGAAGATGTGTGATAGAAATGTCATCTTGCTCTGAAATGGAAAGACAATGAGGGGCTATGAGGTGCCCTACCATGTTTTGAAATTTGTCTTCCTCCAAGTTTATAGAAACCGTGGTATCAAACAAGGATTTTTCCAAAATCTCCTTGTGATTAGGAGATAATTTTAACAACTCCAAAATTGATATTTGGGTCGGAGTCTTTTGCAATTGATCCACCAAACTATAAGGCTTTGTGGTTGGTGGTGTTGGTTTAGAAAAAATAGTTGGTGTCTTAGGACCAATAGTAATAGGAGTAAACCCTTGTAAGGTAATCTTTGAGGCTTGCCCCCTTATTATGGAATTAGGAAACCCTTGAATAGGTTTTTCTTTAACCAAAAAAACATTGATGGTATTGTCAAAAGTATGAGCAGAGTTAACATTATGGCTGCCTTTTACATTATTCGCATTGTTTACTCCATTGTTGGAATTAGAAGATTCTCCCTTTTCATGCTTATAAAAAGGAGTTTTAAAGGCTGTGTGATCTTCATTAGTTTGAGTTCCATCCACCTTTATCACACCATTGTCTATGAGATCTTTTACCACATGTTTGAGACGTAGGCAATCATTTGTCTTATGTCCCCTATTTCTATGATAGTCACAATGGTTGTTCTCATTCCACTAGTTTGGCTTGATATGTGGTTCATAGGGTTGAGCCTTTAGTGGATCGATAAGATTATTTGCAATAAGTGTCCTTAATTAATTTTCAAATGGTTTACCCAAAGTAGTGAATGTCCTCTTGGGTGTAGGTGCAAAAAATGATTTAGGCTTAGAAGCCCCTTGATTATTCCCAAAGTTGTTATTAGTATTGTTGTTGAAGGGCACTTTTGCTGCTTGATTCACATTATTATCTTGAGTTGAGTTTTGAGTGAGATTAAAAGGGATAGTCTTTAAAGTATTAGCCTCCACCACTCCATCATTAACCACTCCTTTATTATTGTTGTTATTCCTTGTCCAATATCGATTTTTGTTGCTGTTGTTGTTGTTATTTTGATTTTGATTGGTGTTGGAGGTATTGTTGTTGTTGTTATTCTTGTTATCTTTGTAGAGTTTGATTTCTCCACTTTTTACCAATACCTCTTCTTTTGTCACCCCATTCTCAATTAATTCTTGGAATGATCTAGGACATTGT
>MU225018.1:236306-258983 GCA_018584345.1 Thuja plicata | reverse complement strand
TACATATTTAACACAAATAATAACCTTTGGAGGCCGACACAGACCAGAAACGATATTCAACTGATGCTCGGTGAATACTGCAGATTCTGCTAAATCCTTTGGTAACCGACTGAACTCGGTAAGTACTACGAACTCGGTAAAGACTGACTTTTCTTTGCTAACCGTGCGAACTCGGTAAAGACTAACTTTCCTTGGTTGACCGTGCGAACTCGGTAGAAACTAACTTCTTGATCTAGTATTCTGGAGTGCTCGGTAGACTCTGTAAATTGCTTCTCTTACCGTCTGAACTCGGTAGACTCGATAAACTGCCTTGCTGAACATTCTTAGCTCGGTAGACTCTGTCTAATGACTGATATGACATTCTTAACTTGGTAGACTCTGTCTAATGAATGATATGACATTTGTGTAATATCAAGGACAACACACAATTAAACAATTGTTTCCAACATCATTATCCTTTATGCTATCTAGAACTACATCATTGGATTCCATTTCTTAACCAAAAACATGTCTCACATTGCTATATCCTTTTTCCTTAGCTTGGGTAATCTTGAGGAGATGGTCCTACAGGTCACATTTGCATGATTCATCCATCATGGCCTTTCCATCTCTAATCCACTAGCTTCCAAATCCATCCTTCATGTCCTATACCTTGCTAGACATTGGAGACAAACCAATGTGATCTTGTTTGAGAGATCGTAAATTCTAAAAATTCTAAAAATCAAAAAAATCAAAAAATTCAAATATCTCTAAAAATCCAAAAATCTTGCAGAAAGTCTCAGAGCGGCATCTTGTCGCATTCGAGGTTTAGTTTCCCTAAGTTTCACATTGATCACATTTAGCACTTGGGGGCACAAATCATAGATTTTGGCACCAAACGGATTCAATAATGCAACACCTTGTTCACACATCAGAAGCAAATTTTTAGATTCAGAGGTGAGATATTTTGAAACTTTTGATGGATATCATTGTTTGAACCTAAACATTTTGATTCGATAACATGATCCTTGAGCTTCATTACCTTATTTTATCAGGATTAAAAATTCACAAACCCTAAATGATCAAAATGTTTGGAATTCTTTTTGAAAATCTTGGTACATTGCAAAACACTAGGAATTTTTGATGAGTTTTTCATTAACTTTTTTGAGTCATGTTCTTTTTAGCTAATCGAGGATGTTTTGACTAGATTAGTGATAATGGAGTCATGATGTTTTCTTAGGCTTCTGTGTGACTTTTTTGAGGAAATTTTTTTAACTTGTGTGAATTAGGCTAACAAAATGGTCATCAAAGAACCATCAAGGACATTCATATGGGAAGGAGGGTTAACCTTTGTTTGTTCATGCAAAAGGATACCTTGGCTATTTAAATCTTCCATATCTTAATACCAACCTCCACTTGCAACATTGAATCCGATGAAACCGGTATTCATACTCCCATAGTTGGTCATTCAATTAGTGAGGGTTGTACTAGGTTCTTTAAACAAGGTTACCACATGAGATGAAAGTCATATTCATATTCTTATGGTCATAGTGGCACCAGTAAGGATTGTATCAACTCCTAGTTCCACAATGCTCAATGATGAAAATATATCTTAGTTTGCATTTCTTTCGCAAACCTCAAGGACAATTAGTTGCATTGCATTGCATTCATGTTAGATTAATTGAATTTATTTAGAAGTATCTTTCCAAGTGAAGGGGTTGGAAGTGAATCATGATTACATCATCAAATTCCTAATCAATGTCCTCAAATATCTGATCCATCAAATTGATCACATGCTACATCAAGGATATCATCAATATACATCTTGTCACCTCGGGGCAGTCTTACCATCCGATCAACTAGGGGCAACCTAACTTTGTTTATTCCATGTACTTATTTATGCACCTAATTCATATCAAATGACCCTATCTATCACTCTCCCACCATCAATCTTCCCATTCAATCCAATCCAATCAAATATCAATCAATCAAATCATCCAATTGATCATTTAACGTCAATCGTTTCTCCTATCATCCATTTTCTCATTTTGAGCACATCAAATTTCCTAACTCTAGATCTTGAGTAGGGAAATTCAATCCATTTGTTCATCTCTCTAGATCTTGAGAGTGAATTATCAGTTTATCCAATCAATCCATCAACCTACTTATCCGATTGACATCAGTACAAAATCAACCAAGTGATTCTGACTGACATCAAGTGATATTCGATCATCATCACCTTATCTCAAACATCGACAACATTTTCTCAATTATAGCTGTTATCATCAAATTCTCTTCACACTGGGGAATTTGTTCGCCATCTTTTCACATAATCTTCTATCAGAAATGCTGTCATCTTTGATTTATCCTTTGCACTTTGTCCATCAAAAACTTTTACCTACGATCAAGATGATTCCATTTCTGAGGGGGCATCATCATATCATCAAACTGGGATTCTGCAACATATCTTGTATCAAATTTGGGGCATTAAAATTTCAAACTTTATCAATCACAGTTTAATATCAGAGTTTCATATCGGATTTTCATATCGAAGTTTCATTTCGGATTTTCATATCGGAGTTTCATATCAAATTTTCAATCACAATTCCATATCAAGATTTTCATATCAGGGTTCCATATCGAGATTTCCATATCAAGATTTTCATATCAGGGTTCCATATCTGAATTTTCATATCAAGGCTTCATATTGGATTTTCATATCAGGGTTTCATATCTGAGATATCATATCAGGGTTTCATATCAGGGTTTCATATCAGGATTTCATATCAGGGTTTCATATCAGAATTTTCGTATCAGGATTTTCATATCAGGTTTTCATATCAGCTCATCAGTATTAGGTCAATGATTAGGACAATCAAGCTTTCTTTGAATCAATGTTCTTCACACATCAATTCAAAGAGGGGCATTTGTAGACAGCTAAAATTTACAAGGTGTATCTCAAGCATTCCAAATTGTAAATCTCAGCCAAATGCCTTAAAATCTCATCTCAATGCAAAACAAATGGATCAAATCAAATGGACATTTATCAAATCAAAGGAACAAAATTCAAATCAAATTAAAAGATCAAATAATTAAATTCAATCCTAAAGGGATTAATCAAATTATGCAATTGATTTTTCAATTGTATAGTTCAAATAAAAAAGGATCAAATCTAACCCAATCAGCCTTCCATGAGTAATTTAATTAAATGATGGAGTTATTTAATTCCTAATTCTTTGAGATAACCAACCAACTTTCCCTCCATTTGAAAACACCTCAAAGCTTTTGACTTAACCAAGCTTTGATCATGATCAACTCACTCTACCCCCCACCCTTGGGAAAATGCAATAAATACAAGTCATTTCCTTTGTGTTTGGGATCCAAGAATTCAAGAGAAAAAGAATCCTTATTATAGGCACATTGAGGAGAATTTGAGAGCTTTTGAGAGAGTTTTATCATTTGCATTTCATTTAGCATATCATGTTTACGAGCATTTACTATTTTCTCTTATGATCTGGGAGCATTTTTAGCATTCTAGCTAGATTTGAGCATTTAATTTTCATACATATCTCATTCTAGGATTTTCCTTGAGAGAGATTAAGCCTGAGAGCTCTCTTAACAAAGCTTGGATAGAGAACCATGAGATGATATAGATTTAGCTTCAATTCTTAGATTAACTTTGTTTTATCTTTCCATAGAATTGTTTGTTCTAATCTTAATTTCATGAAGGTGTATTTTCTTACACACAACATCATTCCATTAATTCCAACAATTGGTATCAGAGCTAAGTCTCTTTCTTGAAAAGCTTAAAGACTTAAGAGAAAAGATCAAGACAATGGAAAAGTACAGACTCGACAAGTCTATTGAGAATGAGCAGTTACAAATTTAGATTTACTATGAGTAGTACAAAGAGGTGAGAGTAAGCATGAGAAAATTTCTTGATGAAAGAAAGATTATGGTATCTAGGATTAATTAAAAGGATTATCAAGAAGAGGAGATCAAAAGTTACTTCAACTCAGCTGAATCAGTAACAAGCAAAGAATCAGACACATTAGTAGAAGAGATCACAAGTCTACAAGAGGTCAATCTACATCTGACAGAGAAAATCAAGATACTGCAAATCGGTCAAGAGACTTAGATGGTAAAAATGATTGATGTCATGAATGATTCAAGAAAATATGAATCAGAGAGAACAGTGGCTATTGATGAGAGGAGGAAAATCACAGAAAATCTACAAGAAAAAGAATCAGAAATTCAAAGACTTACTGATCATCAACATGAGATTACCAATCAGATTATTATTATGAGTCAAGAGGCAAATAGATTAAATAATAAACTCATTGAAAGAATACAGATCATCGGTGAGCTAAGAGAAGAGAATGAGAAGCTAAAGCATGAAGTCAGAATTCAAAATCAACACAATGAATTAATCAAGAAAGATGAAGATAGCAATAAAAGAATGGATGATTTCCTTGACGGACAAAGAAGAGTCAACAACTACATGGGTATAGGGTACACCAACAATGGAGAATCATCTAATCAATCAGATCAAAGGAATGTTTATGCAACTCCAAAAACCAAGAATTTGTCATGCAATCAATGTGGAAAACCAGGCCACACCTCAAACATTTGTAGAAACAAAATGAAAGGTATTCCTCAATCATAATCTAATTTCATTGGTAATTATTATAAATGTCACAAGAAAGGACACAAGGCACATGACTGTAGATCCAAGGTGACAAATCCAAAGAAGGAAACCTACATGGAAAAGTACTGTCCTACCTACAAAATGAATGAACATACACATCAGGAGTGCTGGAAAAAGAACAAGAAAGCATGGACACCAAAAGAACCTAACAATGGCTATAAACCGACAAGAATTGGTAACTCATATGTTTGGGAATCTAATACATGGGTAAACTACACAGCATGTGGAAGGTATGGTCATATATCTTCCAACTATATGAGAAAATGGACTAGAAGACCAAGAGGATGGATCAATCCAGGTATGGCATGTTTACATTGTCAAAAGGTTAGACATGTGATAAAAGATTGCAAAGACCGACTGATAGAAACAAGGACTTATCCCAATGGAAACACCATTGATGACATCAAGAAGATGAGAAACAAGATCTGGATAAAAGCTAAAAATACTGAAGGTGCTAGAACAAGCAATGAAAATGATGACACCCTATCCAATGGATCTGGTGGCATCACCATTCCCAACTAAGTTGCACAAGTAAGTATGGAACTGTATTGTGACAAGTTATATTATGCTTCAGTTCCATTACACATTGATCATATTGATAAAATTAGCATTATTGAAGATGCACTATATTGTTACTTGTAAAATTATTGAAAAATAATTCCATCGGTTAATGTGTACAAATAAGCATTGGTGAAAAAACATAGTAAATTTGATACTACTTACCAAAATGTATCAGGCATTACCACAAAAGCCAAGTCACTAAGTGTAAACCGACAAACATCTAAGATCTTTGAGCCGATAAAAGTTGTCATTGCCATTTTACTAACAATCATCGATGAAATCACCAAAGTTGCTAACTAACCCAAAACTTTGCACCTACACCAATGGTGTTATTTATATCTCAACCAATGAACTCAGTCTTTGTACACCAACGATTTGTTGGGCATTAACGACAACTTAGGGCACACAAAGTTATAAAAGCACGACGGAAGAACTCATTTTGCACCTGCAATTTTCGAGCAACAAAGTAGAGCTAAGTAGAGCAATTGAAGAACATATTGAAGTGCAACCCCAACAATATTCAAACATGACTCAAAAGATTCACGAGCGATCATAGAAATTTAGTAAGTACCTACAATCACCGACTGCATCGTGTTTAAGTTACAGAAAGCACTCAATTTAAAAATGCGATGGAATCTACTTGAAGAACAAAAAAATTGAAAGAAGATAAGAATAAAATGATTAATCTTATTAGCAATAGTACTTGTGTTGACCCTAAATACAATTTACACCCAGAAATTGCATCACAACCTAATGATTCTGGAGCATTCTCCAGAATCCCACATAGGGTTTTGGTGGTAGAGGATGTAAGGTCCTATATATATTGCATGATCTTGGAATTAGGAGATCTAGACCTAGATAAGTCCTATAAGGAACTATCTAATGACACTGGAAACCTAAAAGAGGAGCATAAGGATCTGGATATGAAAAGTCTAAAAAATGCATTACACTTTCCTAGGGTTTTTATGACTGGATGGATAAGGATAGTTCTTAGTAGAATGCATAAAAAGATATTGTGGCTTGATGAGACAAAAGTAATAACAAAATGTGTTATTCATGTGGTTACTAGATATCCCACAACCGACAAGCCAAAAGCTCACAAGAACCCATCCATGAAGGAAGTAGAAAAGTTAATAGGTGAAAAATCAGACAAAATAGGTCTCAAGGTTAACACCATCACCAATGAGGAGCTTAAGTTTGGTGCATGTGTGATAGGATATAAAATCTTTCAGGCCAGCAGAATGAACAGCATAGCAAGCACTGCTATGAGAACAGCCTACAAGATCATCAAAGAAGGAAAGAAGATGGATCTTTCAGAAAAATTGTTAAATCAACTTGTGGAGAACATGCATATTATAAGGTCATCAAGGACAAACACTTGTAAGTTTGGTTCTCTTTTTATGTACATATTCATTTACTTTGAGGAATACTTTCCTTCCATAGGAAAAGTAGTATGGAACATAAGCAAACCTGTCACCATACAGATATGTAAGCACATAGAATCATTAGGAACAAATTTTGATGACATTATGAATGAATATTTCAAAGGATTCAAGGAAAAGATGCAAGAAAGAACAAGGATACTAGAGGGTTTGATAGAAGAATACAAGGATGACATATGTTTTATGGTAGATACTAATTTTACTTATATCAAACCAATAGCACCTAGAAAATTTTGGCTATCACCACTGGATTATGAAATCCAAACAAGACAAGCTACAAAATGCATCAATCCACTATTGAATGAACCATTGGACAACAAACAACCAAGATTTGGCACTTATGAAGAAGCCAAACCAAAAATCAAGTCAGATCTTGTTGTCAAGAAAATTGTAAACAAGAAGAAAAAAATGGTAAAGGTTTTAATAGAGAAGATACTAACAACGATGAAACATTGAGTAAGGATGAAGGAAAAGAAAAGAGTGAAAAATTTAAGCAAGATGATAGCATGAAGGAGAAAGAATAAAAATCTATTGGTACACCCAAGGCCACTAAAGAGATGTCTTCACACAACCAACAGATGGACTCTGAACAGAAGCAATAAGATGCCTCATCTTCTCGACCTTCACCTACCAAATCAATCTAATCTCAAGATCTACAGATGGTAGTTCACCAATCTGTCTCCCAAAAGAAGAAGAAGAAGAAGAAGAAGAAGAAGAAAGTAATAAAGAAAGACATCTTGGCTGTAATACTTGATGAGGCTATAGAAATACCCAAGTGGGATGTATCTACTTTAGATATTGAAACACTTCATAATTTTGGAGTGACGTGTCAAAGAAAATCCATACAAGAGAAAATGAGAAAGGCACATAGGGAAGCCCAAGCACTTGACAAGGCTAGGGATATACTTCATCAACTTGTTCCTGAGGTGAAAGTTGAAAATGACATATTAGTCATGGAAAAAATTGTAGTTATTACCGTTGTCATCACAACTCAAGGTGTAGATGCAGAGAAGGCAATGGAGGTACAGGTAGAAATGAGGTATCAACACAAACTAGTTGAGAAGATCAGCCAAGAATTGGCAGAGAACAAGGTAAAGCTGTATGAATTAGCAAGTCAATTAGAACCTATGATTGCAGAAGCTATTACCTTAGTTCAACACATGTGCACACTTGAAAATTTCACAAAAGAGAATAGTGAAAAGTTGTCCCAACTAGATTCCGATCTGACAACAAGTGCACAAAGTTTAACCTCTGATGCAAATACAATAAAGTTGCATCATGACAATATAACAAAGGTAAACAGGTTAAGACAATAAATTTGGGATGCATAGACACAATTTAGGAATGAGGTTACTGAGCTGTAGGCTCACATATTCCCAAACCTCACCACTCTGCAACAACACATTACAGATGCAAGGAATCTGATCTCGACCCTAGAGATGTCTGTGGTAGATAGCATCTATGATATACATGTGAGGATATCACTTGAGCACATGGCTCTAGAATATTTGAAGGAGAAATGGGAGAAGATGATGGAGGAAATCAAAGCCTCACACTCCCACATCTTTGATAAGTTGTAAGTACCTTTTCCTTTATTATAAAAAAAGGAGGAATGAATAGTACATATGTACAATATACTACATTAGCAGAAAAAGAAAAGGATATGTAAAAATAGATATGTACAATATATCAAATATCATAAAAAGGAAACAAAAAGGAGAAGGCAATTATATGTACATAAACTTACACTTACTGACATATGCATAGGGGGAGTCATGAAATGACTAAAGATGAAGTATACACAGGTGTACATACTAATACATTAAGTATGTTGCACATATCGATTTTTGATACTAATGTCAAAGGGGGAGATTGATGACATTAAGTTTTTCCATTAGTATACTTAAGTGAAAAACATGATAAAGGTCATTGATATAGGCATAATCAATGGAAAGCACACTGCATACACAATGATATGACGATGCTTGACATGAATATGCTAAGTGTAGAATTTCCCAATGAACACTGACAAGTGTTAAACCGACGACAAAGCATAAAGGACATTATTGATGGTATAGTTTTATGAACATCGCTGATAGAGAAGAAAAGGAAAGAAACCTGATGAAAATTTCAAAATAGGGACACCGACAGAGAAGAAGCCTGACAGAGAAAAGAATGAAAGAAACCCAACAGACTGAAATAGCAGCGCGACCATCAGAACTGACAGTCAGTTATAGAACCCGCAAAAAGTTGATCTGACTTTCCACGTCAGTTAAAACATTGTAATTCTATTTATAGAGTTTTAATTTGTTTTAAAACATTACTTGAGGGTCAAGCAAGTATATTTTAAATATTTTAAAGCATCCTAACGGATCTAAAACATAACTAACTAAAGATCAAGGTCAAGTTGTAAACCTTGGATCTAGAGTTAACTTGAAAAGCGTGAATCAAGATTGGACCTAGAAATTAGTATATATAGATTTTCAAATCATTTATAATAGTAAGAGTTGGAAAATTATTATAACCATGAAGAGCATCTAAGAAACAAAAGTGAATTCATGTAAAGTTTAGAAAAAGATCATATCAGTTCTCAAGAACACAGACAAGGCTACTGACGAGCAGAGACAAGGTATCATTCAATCACTTAAGGTGATTACATATACATTGTAAGCTTTATAGGATCCGTTATCAGAAATTAGAGATTGCATATACTATCAGATCAACATTTATAATGTAGTTTTATTCTAACAAGTGCATCACATTAGAAATCCTTTAGTAGAAGGTGGACTTAATAGTTCTTGACAAATCTCTTAACAAAGTGCACACTTAACAGTGTTGCTAAAGCTTTAAATGAAGTATATCCTAACAGGTCTCCACTCTAATACTCCTAACATGGTAGATCATCAAAAGTGATCAAATTGTAAGCCTTAATAGGCTCCCTTCTTATCTACAGATAGTGAATTTTTGTGGGTGACATCTCCACCGCAAATTTTTACTTCCTAACAAGAGTTTTCTGTGATATCATATCATGTGTTATGTGTTATTTACTTTCATGTATATTTATTGCATGTTTACACATGTAAATAACTTATGTTATGATTTCACATACATAAATAAATATGAACAGATAGATAGGTGAATATACAAAACTCATGACACAAAGGTTAATGGGATAATCACATAAAAGTTTTAGAGGTACTGATTCACCCCTCCCCTCTTAGTACATCATTCCATTAATTCCAACATATACTACAAGCTTGATAGAGTTTATGCTAATAGAGACTTCTTCAACTTTAGGAAAGGAAGTGATGGTAACTCTGTAAAAGTGGTTCCCTACTCACTCTTGATTCACCACCCTATTGTCTTTTCCATTTTTCAAGTAGGATGCTCCCCCAACACCAGAAAGGGATTGAACTCCTTTTCCCTCTATACTACTCTTCTTAGAAACCATGAAATGAGGGCTACAATCCTCATTATTAGATGGTTCAACTAGGAAGTAACCAAACAACAGAGTGCAAATGGTAGATGGAACCAGTGTACTAATAGTTGGAGAAATGTGGTCTAAGTGGTAGGGAATAAATTGGCTAAGGACTCAAGAAGACTAGAAATAGAATTACAAGATAAGCTTTGTAATTCTAAGCATTGATTCCAATTGAAGCCAGCTAATGAAGAAGCCAGACTCAGCCAAGCATGTGCTAGGGACTCTCTAAGGAAACTACAACAACATAAGATTTTGAGGGCCAAGGTTAGAGCACAAGCCAACTAGATCTAAGGAGGGGAAATGGGGTCAAAATTCTTTTTCCAATTACTAAAATCTAAAGAGGCTAAGAATAACATAGATTATATATGTTTGGAAAATGGAACCCTGACCTCTCAGGAGGATATACTGTAAGCCTTTGTGAGTTACTATACCACTCTCTTCAAATCTAAAGATGTAGGCCCAGGGATGGAAGAGAAGAGAAACAGGATTAGGGAGATCATCCCCCCTGTATCTTCAAGAAATATTCCAACTATCTTGGCAAGCCGATCACTGTAGAAGAGATCAATGAGGCCACCAAACACATGATCAATGAAAAGGCCCAGTGACTGGATGGACTTCCCATCAAATTCTACAAGGACAACATTGAATGGATTGGGAAGGACTTACTATAGGTTTATGAGGAGGCCATTGAAACAGGTTCCCTAAGACTAGTAATCAATACAGGCTGCATTAAACTAATTCCAAAAGAGGGAGATAAGACTCTTATCCAAAATTGGTGCCCTATTACCCTTCTGAATGTTTCCTACAAGAGCCTGGCCAAAGTTCTTGCTATAAAACTAGTTGATATCCTCCCCAAGGTTATCAGCCCCACTCAAACAAGATTTATGAAGGGTAGGTACATCTTGGAGAATATAATTACTTGCTAGGAATCCATAGAATGGGAAAGGAGCTCTAGACAACAAGTCAGTATGCTTCTTATCAATTATGAGAATGCATATATGACAGAAGTGAATGGCAATTTATTCCCACAATGCTAGAAGATCTACAATTTCCCTCGTATTTCACTCACATGGTGTTCACTCTTATGACAGATGCTACTACTGTAGTAGATGTGAATGGAGTGAGATCTAGCCCTATATTATTAACTAGATCTATTAGACAAGGATGTCCACTAGCTCCAGCCTTGTTTGTCTTAGCAGTAGATTCCTTGTTCTACATTTTAAGAGATGCCTCCATCTCCCCTAAAGTAGTGGGAGTCATATTACCTAATGGAGAAGAAATGATTAATGTGTAATTTTCATATGATACAGCCCTTATGATTGATATGTAAGAAATCAACTTCAAGAACCTCATGGAAAAACTGGACCTCTTCTTCTCAGCCTTAGGAAGTAGGGTCTGTATCCCTAAATCAACCCTCCTTTGGTGGGATGCATCACCTCCTAATTGGTGCCAACAATTTGGATTTTCTTGGCGAGGTCCCCTCCATCAAATCAGGTACCTAGGCATCCCATTATCCATCCAGCCTAATCTTAGGAACATGTGGGATTAGGTGAGGAACAAAATTATAGGTAAATTGGGCAAGTGGAACAATAGATTCTTATCATTGGAAGGGATGATATAGGTATGCCAGAACATCCTAGCCTCCTATCCTATCTATTACTCTTCAGCATGGATTTTCAACCATAATCAGATCAACTTTATTCACAAATCTATCAGAGATTACTTGTGGTCATATGGAAAAGGAAATAGGAAACCTCATGCGGTCAGATGGGATTGGTGTACTAGAACAATCTCTTAAGAGGGTCTTGGGCTAAAGGATGTTAGGTGGCAGGGTATCTCACTACCTGTCAAATGGATATCCAAATAAGCTTAGGGAAGCAAGCCTTGGAAAGTTTTGGCTAGACACAATATCAGTAAAGGCACCCCAGCCTGAGCCAAGACTTGGAAGAACCTTCCTAGCATTGATCTCATGACTGGGAAATTCAGAGTGAATGTGGCAGGCTCAAAGGTGTTTCAGTCTATTTGGAAGGGGTGGGAGGAGATCAGGACCCTTGAGACAGGTAATAACTTGATGGATCAGGGTCAGATGGTGTGTGGGGAGAGGTCCATCTAGTGGATTTTGTACAAAGGGGAAAAGCCTCTTTCCCAACTGCAGGGATGCTCTACTAAGAAATGGAACTCATTATGCATCAGATATCTGGATAATATCATTGAAAATGATAAACTAGTTCCATGGGAGGAACTTTTTCTCAAGTTTGGAATACCTCTAACCTAATGGAGGACCTACAATACCCTAAAAGAAGATTTTTCTGTACTCTATCTATTGGAGATTTGTTTCTAAACAGTTGATTGATTGTATGTTTGTAATTGATGACAACATCTAATACACAACAGTACTTCTGTATGTACTTATCCATATGATGACATGAAGACTTGCATGGATAGATACATGTTTTTGACATTTTTATTATGCTATGTTCATAAACGCAAACCCAGATATGATGTTTCAGTAAAGATATGTAATTCTGTTATTGACGGTTCTATTTCTGGAGGAATAACGGTTTAAGGACGACATATGTAAAGTGTTTCTGGAGTTGCGCTTATCATCAGGGTATGTGTGTGTATATTCATTATTAGTTATGAGTTTTTGATATTACTCTTAAGGTGCCAAACATATTTCAAGAAGATTGCAAAGTTATGGTTAAATTGGTGAAGCCGACTTAGTGAAGTGACCCGTCTATTCAGTTTATACTTGCGCAGTCATAATTATACTTGCGCACTTAGTAGAGCCAACAAGGATGTTATGAAGAGTTTTCTTACAGGTCCCATGATCTCATACTTTGAGAATGTACTTATAGAAGGTCATTTGTGATAAGAAGAGTAGTGAAAGCCAGAGATAAGAAAAGTAGAGCAGAGTGTTAAAGAAGCAGAGCTATATTTATCATATGTTGATAATATAGATATTGAAGTTGAAGCTTTCAGAATACAAATAAAATTGTTGTAGTTCTTTACAAGAGGTTAAAGCATCAGCACATGAAAAGAACTGATTAGACAAGTAGTGTCACAAGCAGCAGTTCATCTTGTTGATACAGTGTGTATCAAATATCTAGCAGGTTGTAGCCTTCACCACTTGGACAGTGAGTCCTTGGATAGTGAGTCTACCACCCCTAATAGGGTTATTGTAGAAGAATCCTAATAGGGTTAGACCTGTAACCAGGTCACTATACTACTACATTGTAATGAACAACTCCTAACAGGGTTGAAATATCTTTTAACAGGGATTACTATAAACAATATAGTTCTTTGTGGGTACTAATTCCCACCGGGGTTTTTACCATTTGGTTTCCCCATAACAAAATTGATGTGTTGTGTAATTTGTTATCTAAATTTGCATTTAATTTATATCAATCTGGATTAATAGGTATAAAATATTTAAAGTTACTGATAACTGATTCACCCCCCCTCTTAGTTATCCTTGAAGTATTCTAACAATTGGTATTAGATCGAAGTGCCTTGGATAGAAATCCGAATAGCTTAAGGTAGATTAGATAGCATACTTTAGAAAAGAGATTCCTAAGTTTGATGGAGAGAACTATCTGGATTGGAAGAACAAAATGATAACAATGTGTTGGCTTTGAGATCTTTGAGATTGCTACACAAGAAGTCGATATTCCATCTTTAAAAGACCTTGCAAAGGATGATGCTAAAAATAAATAGAAGGAGGTATTCACAAAAAATGATATTGCCAAAGAATCCCTTATTAGTGCCCTATCAAACAGTGAATTTTTTGAGATCAAGAAAGTTGACCGAGCTTATACCATATGGAAGTATTTGGAAGATATGTTTGAAGGAGACATCCAAGCAAAGAATGCGCTCAGAAAGACATGGAAAAATAAATATAATAGTATTAAAATGTTACCTAAGGAAAACATTAGAGATTATAATCAGAGGATAAATGAAGCAATATCTAGAATTAGAAGCAATGGAGGAGAAATTTTACAAGAAGACATAATGGACAAGTTAATGACTACATTGACAGCAAACTATGAAAACAAAATCAACATTCTAGATGAGACCATGCAATTTTCTAAAGAATTCAAGAGAGAGACTTTAATGAGAAAAATCTCTACATTTGAGATATCAAGATTGAAGACTGAACCTAAGAATGAAACAACCTTCAAATCTTTAATCCACGGTAAGAAATCCTTACACATCTCTAGTCATAATGAGAATGAAGAAACTGATGAAGAGCTAGAAGAGATAATTGCCATGATTTCTAAGAGAGAAAATAAAGGAAAGGGAAAGTATGAAGGACAACTTCCGTTCAAGTGTTTTTCATGTAATAAGATTGGTCACTTTGCATCTAAGTGTCCCACAAGAGTCAAGAAGTTTAGATCTGATTACAAACCTAAATATAGGAAGGAATGTTACCATGCTGAAGAAGGTGTAACTGATGAAGATTTAGGAGAAGATGAAATTGGATTTAATGCCCTTAAAGACATGGAAAGGTTGCTCAAAGATATGGACATTGCAGATAAAGAAGAAGATCATGAATTAGCTTTAATTTCCAAAGAAGATGTCAGAACTGATTGGATCATTGATAGTGGATGCTCGCATCACATGACAGGTGACAAAGATAGATTTGTTCATCTAGAAAAATACAAAGGTGGTATGGTTAGATTTGGAGATAACACTCCTAAACCTATCATACGCAGAGGATCCATGACCTTGGATGGAAAGAACAAGACAGATGATGTTCTATATGTTGATGGATTACATCATAATCTACTAAGTGTTGGACAACTACTTGACAAATGATATCATATGGAGTTCAAGGACAACAAGTGCATTATTAGCAAAAAGGATGGAGACATGATTTCATTAGGCTCTAAAACAAAAGGTAATGTTTTTCAGCTCAATTCAGATGTAAGTTGTTTTATTGCAAAAGTGGATGACAATTGGTTATGGCACAAGAGACTATGTCATATCAATTTTGAAAATATAGTAAAGATCAATAATGTCAAGGAAGATAGAGACCTACCTGTTGGTTGTATTCCAAGTTTTGGCTTCTTTCCCTCAGCCTTGTGGTTTTCCCTCTCAATTCTATATTTTATTTAGAAGTCCCTCTGTCTTCATGCCTTTCCTTGTCAAAAATTTTCAATTTTTCAAAGTCTAAACCTGTGAGAATGTCCCAAAGGCTTGAAACCCTAGCTCTTTTTTAGTGTTTGAATTTGAAAAGAAACCCTTAGGTCTTGTTCGCTTATGTTTCTTAGTTACCTTTTTGCTTCACTTATGTGATGAGTTGCATTCTAATCGCTTAGTCGCATAACCTAAAATGGCATATTCCTTTTTATCCTAGACTTAGCAATTAGCCTTTGTTGCGTTGTCTCATGCAACATCAGAATATTCTTTTTTCTTTCTTAGACTTCATGATTTACTTTGTATCGCATAGTCACGGAATCGTTAAAATAGGCCTGAAATATATCAAGGGCCCATAGACAGGTCGGGAGGTCGCAAGAAGTTTTCAATAGTCAAGGGTTTATTATGAGACATTGTGATTTCTTTGTGTTGTGCAATCACTAAATGAGTCTGAGGTTAAGTGTGATATGAAAGATTTAGTCACGCAGTCTCCATAAAAGATGCCAGTTAAGTCAAATCTTTCAAGACTATGCAACTAACCTTTAACGGTTTGGGATAAAGCACAGTCGGGTTATCACCAGATAACTTAGTTTTCAATCACATTGAGACATATGTCAAGAGGTAAGTGGACTTCAAAGAGTGATTTCTTGATCACTTAAAGGTAAAATTTTATTCAACAACTATGAGACTGACTAAGAGTTTCTGTTTGTCACAAAGTCTCAGAAGATTTTAAGGGTATGAGTAATTACTTGGCGATTAAGCGACAACCATTAGATAAATTCATTAAAATATCTTATAGTAGTCACCAAGTCTGAGAATAAAATGGCCTAAGGAGAAAAGACCTCATGACCTAGTTGCTAAGGGTATGTCGCGAGGTCGTCAGATAAAGTAAAGGGAAAGAGCCTTTGTCGCGTTGTCTCAAGAAGTTTTGGCACTCAGAATTTGTATTTCACAATCAGATGACTAAGGGTAGTCATGCAGTCTAGCAAAGGAAAGATAACATTTGGTGACTAAGAGATAACCTCAAAATTTAATAGTAGCTGTTAGTCACATAGTCTCAGAAAAGAACATGGGTTAGTGATAACCATTGGCGACTTTGATTTCCTCATTGTCACGTGATCACCAAATGATGACTGTGGTTAGCAAAAGTAAGGACAGTTGTGTATTCACTATGTCTCCAGAGAAATCATGGGTTAAGGATTGGGGTCAACAATAGATCAAATAAGTGCAGTCGCATGGTTGCTTGATACAAAATTTTGTGAAAAGGTGACAGTATCAAATATGTCAGTATGAATCATTCACCGACCAATCAGAGGCTGAGATTTTGATTACTGTATAGAAAAGGGTAGCTGAGATGTATGGTAGTTGGCCAATCCCAGGAAGACATGTCAGCTCATTTGAATTTTATAAGGTTTTACCAAGGATTCAGTTTTATGAGTTTGATTTTCTTGTCACACTCAGGAAACTACAGCTAGGTTTTCAATCATATTCGCAGTATGTTGAATTAAAGACAGAATTGATATTCTGAAAATCATGAGCTATGTACTTTGAACAGTTACTATAAGGAGTTGATGGTCTGTTCATTTTCATTCACTTTGCTTTTAGAATTCCAAAATGTGAAGAGCTAAGTTGTCTGACAGAGTGAAAATTCAGAGAATTGCAGGGTTTTCTATTTTTAAAAGTTCATTGTTTCTAGAGAATTGTGCACATGACAGTCTGTGAATCTTAGTGATAGATTTGTTTCAATATCGGTAAAGAAAAGGGAGATTCAAGCACTGTAAACATGAGCAGAGCAGTCAGTGTAGCCTTGACTAGTGGTGAAAGTGAGAAGGTGGAAGATGAAGCCAAGGGAAAAGTAAATTTTTCAGATGAATTCCTCAGGCTGCTTCCTGGTTCAACTCAAAACAAAAGAGCAAATGCAAATGTGCTCATTGATGATTATCAAGATGTTCAAGATGTTGTTACTCCAGGAACAACATGTTTTTCTCTTTTCAATTATTTTTATAAGAATTCTGATAAGGCTATTACAGTGTCAAACCCTTGGACCTGTGGTTTAGCTAGATTAATTGTTCCTAATGTCTTTGTAGATGTAGACTTATTTCTAGACCTGGCCAATCATTATGATGTTTTGTCCAAGACAATCAAAAGGAATGATGGTACTACCCTATTGATATTGAACATAAATTCATTCATGCAAGCCTTTGGCTTATATAGCACCATGTCTACCAAAATTGACATGACAAAGCAGCAATAGAGATATACTTTGAAACCTAGTATTGCTAGAGGCCAGTTGTTGAAACATATGCTAAAACAAGTGAGAAAGTATTTAGATCCTATGTCTAGGACCAGCCCATATTATTACAATGATTTACACTTCTACATCAAGTATGCTGCCTATTCCCTATGTAGAGTTCTAGGGATAGATGGTGATGTAGAGAAGATTAGTGCAGGCATTTTGATGATGGTGTTGGACCTACAAGAGGTCCACTCCAATACTAGTTATGATTATAATCAGCATATCATTGATGAAATGCATGAGGGTTTTATTGCAACACAGAAGAAGATGAAAGACCCAAAGGAGAAGGAGCCCAAGTTCTTACACTACTCCGTTCTCATGCATCTCCTATTGCATTTCAATTTTGTAATCATAGATGTTGATAATTAGGCCCCGTAGAGGTTTTACCAAGCAGGACCAAATCCTATCCAATTTTGGGTGAGGGTTTGGAATTACACATCTAGGGACTATGATTATTGTGTTTTTTAGAATTGGATTGTGTATCCAATAGTGCAAAGTTTGGGGATTAGCAGAACAAGAATCCCACTGAAAGTTATACAACTGCTTAGGCCATGTGAATACATAGATATGTGGGGTGGAAAGCATAATTGGGGTGATTTCTTCTTGGGAGAGAATTACACAATCATCAGGGTATATGGGTGTATTCACCCACCTCATCTATTACCATATTATGTACCAACAAGAGTGGCTGCAATGGATTTTATATGACAGCTATTGTTGATAGACAATGAGCATTTTGCGCCACATAAGACAGGGACTTTGACCCCTAGGCAATTTAGAATTTTTAACTTCACAATTGGCAAGGGTGCTATTGATGCAGTGGGTCAATGGTTGGAAGGATACAGAATGTGGGTAGCCCCTTATAGATATATTGACCCAGAAGGCTTTATGGCCGGGGTAAGAAGATTATATACTCCTACAATCCCCAATACTAATGTCCACTCTGAATGCATAGAGGAAGATGCAACAAGGAACATCTTGGATGAAGATGATATTAAGACAAGAAGATTGAGGATTCAAGAGTTGTTAAATCTTGAGAGGAAAATAAAGAGAAATGGGATGGATTTTGGGGGTTTTTACCCTGATCTCCCATATTTTGAGAGGATTAAAGCCATGATAGACAACTATTATGTGCTCATAGAATAGCTTGATACTATTCTTGATAAAAAAGGTGCCCAAGGACCTGATTATTCAGAGTCTAAATATAACAATAGTAGTGACAGTGATTATGCACGTCCTACTAGGTATGCTCCACCATAGAAAGATATTGCTAAAGTGCCATAGCTGCAAGGATTAGAGGGCCACATTGTGGATTTGACAATAGTGACACAACCAGATGATGTGGAGGAACCTACTGCAAAGAGGCAAAAATTGGAATTAGGTCAACCTTCAACTAAAGGGAAAATTAAGAAGAAAAATAAGGCTAAGGCCTTAGTACCTGGCAATAGGTTATATGATCATAACCTAAGGAAAGAAATTAGGGAAGGCAAGAAACAACAACCTAATTTAGATGATGAGGTTAAGTTGCCTCTAAAGGCTTGTGTTGATGAAAGATTGATTCATCAACAAGATTTTTTGAATGATGATAACTTTGTGAAAACTAAGGAGTTCAAAGACTTCCTGAGATGGTATAAGAAAGAGAAAATAAGAGATCAACTGATAGTTGATGGCAAGGAGACCATAACTAATGAGGCATTGGTGGCTTTGAAAACTTATGATCCTAAAAATGAGGATATCCCACCAGAGGATGCTAGGAAATTGGTACTAGGAAGTGGAATACTATTGGCTGAGGGTTGGGATTTAGCATCCGCCTTCATAATTGACCAAATAAGAAAATAGCCAGACCTCAAGATGGCTAGTGAAGTTTAGATGGGTGAGCTAATTAAAGGATTTGGGTATAGCCCAAAGTCTCAGGCCTTTGCAATGTGGAGCCTGTGAGCAAAAGATCAAAAGCCCCAAGTGGTGAATATTCAGGAGAATATGGTGGGCAGACAAATGGTGTGGACAATGCAAAATACAGGGGATTTGGAGATATCCCAAATCATGACACACTAGGATCACTTGAATGAAGACAAAACTAAACAATTGTCTGATAAGTGTAGCACATTGGTAGAAGAGACCAGTGCATTGGCAAAAGATAGAGAATTATGTTGAATGCAAATATACCAACAGGATCAGATGATAAAGAAACTGATGAAAGAATTGGAAGAGAAACTTGAGGTGATGTATGTACCTATGCAACCAAAGCCCCTGCAAATTCAAGACAAAGAAAAGTCTGAAGAGGTGGTTGAGGAAAAAGCTCTGGAAGAGAAAGGAAATGCAATTTCTTTAAGAGCATTGAAAGGTGTGTTACAACATAGAATTGAAATCCTATAGGATAAAACTAATGTTGTACTCAATACCTACAACAAATTGCCAGCTTTGCATACAGAAGTGATGGGGTATTTGGCTATCCTAAACCCCTATTTTACAAAGTGGTCTATTAGGGTGCAATTATTTGAGAAGCTAGCATCTTTGCAAGCCCTAAGATCCAATTTGCTAGAAATAGTGATAGAAGTTGAAGATGAGATCAAAAGAGTTAACATTGCTCTCTCATTCTTTAAGGGCAAATCAAACCAAATTGAGGTAAAATTAAGCCTCTTTTCTGATAACTTTAACAGATTTATACCTTCCTTAAGGGGAGATGATGATCAAGTAAAGGCCCTAGATGTCTTGAGAGGTGAGTTTGATAGCAAAATGCCTAGTGATGAGACATTTATTTTAGGAACAGATATAGATGTAGAAGGGTTTAATAGGATATTGGACGAAGCTTTCAAGGCAGAAACTGACATCAACAAGTTTCTAGTAGATGTCAAGAATATCACTGATGCAAGATGGGACAGGCAAAAGGTCTAAATACAAAGTACTCAGGACTTCAAGTGGCCATCAAATGATGAAGTGAAAGCATGGGAGTTGATGACTACACCCAAGAGAAAGAAGCCAGTAGTTGAAGAAGAAATCTTGGACGATGAGTAAGGGTGACTACTTGGTGCCTCACTATTGAAGATAAAGAGGATAGTTATTGCAAAAGGAGATGTAGGTGAATCTAAAAGCACAGTCATCTAGACTCAACATAACTACTGCCATCTACTATGTATACTATTAGATTCAAGTCGCTAGATCAGGAGAAGAATAAAGAATATCTGTTTCCATCTTTTTGACTTGGTCATTCCACCGCTTCTCTCTCTTTCTTTTTCTCTCTTCTATAGTTTTAGGGTTAGGTTTTCTGAAACCTCCAAATCTTGTAGCATCCTTTTGAAAAGGATTCCAAGATGGTTGAATACCTATATATAGAAGAGAGTTGTATTTTCATAAGGAGAGGATGAAGTATATTGTAAAAATCAGTCTTTCTAAATATGTGTTTCTGTTCTTTCAAGCTTCAAAGATTTTTCATGTATGAAAGAGGGATTACATCAATAAAATATGGTGCAATTTTACTCTTCTCTATTGTTGTCTCTTTATTTCCTATGTATGATTTTTTATGCTTAAGATTGTAAGGCACTCTGAAGCATTTTGGTTACAAGGCGACTATCTAATTACTTGCAAGTTTATTTCATGTAAAGAACTAAGTTTTGTGAGTAGTTTCAAGAAGCATATCGGTATTTAAGGATTTGATACAGTATTTTAGAGGTAATAAGATAATTTGTAAGGCAACTTATCCTAATTGCATGTAGGTTGTAAGGTAGCTTATAGTATTTTGTTTCTATGAAACTTCAAGCTTTTGACTCTGTAACCCAAAGGATAGGCACTGATCTAGGTCTGAGTCTAGTAATCTATCATCATCTAAGTTTTCAAAACATTCAAAATTATTTCAAACACACTTGTTACTAAGATATATGAGCTGAACTTATTAGGGACTTATGTCAGCAGGATAGTTTCCATTTTATTTATTCCTTAGAGAGTGAATCATTAGGTTATCCCTCCTAAAGACAAAAGGAAGAAGGATGCAAATCCTTGTCTCATTGGTTTATGTTCTCAAAATCATAGCCTGGCTTATAATACTCTATTTCAAACTAGTCATTGCAATCTCTAAAGTGTTCTATAAGTTGTTACAGTGAGGTTTTAGGTTCATAATCAGTGAATGAAACAATCCACCACATAAATAGAGTGAGATATCAGTAATCTTTAAAAGGTAAAACCTGCCTGAGTCTGTGGAGCTAAAAAATGAAGAAGGATATTATCCAATCCTTAGAAATTAGCCTTTCTCTTGTCTAAAAGAGGTTGCATCCAAGTATACAAGGTATACTGTCATTATTAGGTAAGTGTTGCAAGGAAAAGTGCTAACACTACCAAGCATTGCAAGACCAGTTAACACAATTTGCAGGGAATGTGTTATGGGTAAACATGTAAGGGTTTCCTTCAGAAGCAAGCAGACCTCAGCTGAAAACAAGTTGGAATTAGGGCATATAGATTTATGTGGTCCTACTAAAACAAGATCATACTATGGTGAAAGGTACTTTATTTTGTTTGTTGATGATTTTCTAGGATGGTGTCGGTTGCGTTCTTAATGGAGAAGTCATAAGCCTTTGAGAAGTTCAAAATATTCAAAGCTAAGGTTGAGAATGAATCTAGACTAAAACTGAAATGCTTAAGATTAGATAGAGGAGGAGAATTCACCTCTGACCAGTTTTATGACTACTATGAAGAACATGGAATAAAAAGGTAGTTGAGTGCCCCTAGAACACCTCAGCAAAATGGAATTGTAGAAATGAGAAAAAAGATTATAGTTGATACAGTGCGCACCATGATGACTGAAGGAAAAGTGGCACACACCTATTGGAGAGACACAATGAACACTGCAATGTATACTATCAATAGAACCCAATTGAGACCAGGCGTGGACAAGACACCCTACAAACTTTGGTTTGTTAATGTACCTAAAGTAAAATACTTTAGAATATTTGACAGCAAGTGCTACATCAAGAGAGATGACAGTATTGGCAAGTTTGATGCTAGAAGTGATGAAGGTATTTTTCTTGGTTACTCTACAAAAAGAAAAGCTTACAGATGTTTCAATTTGAGATTAAAGAAG
>MU225018.1:213371-228813 GCA_018584345.1 Thuja plicata | reverse complement strand
CATTTTTTAGCAATAACTTCCTGATCAGATCTTTTTCTTGTCTAGCCACCGCTTAGCCCCTGAAAGTCATCTCTTCAAAATATCAACATAAATGCTCCTCTGCAGAAGTGGTCATATCCCTCTAGAATAGTTACAAAAAGTCTTTGAAATACAATAACTCTTCTGTAGACTTGTCAACTGTACGCTCTAATCCCTTCAAAATCTGATCTTCTGCAAAATATCTGATTCTTTCCCTTCGAGAAGTATTCTCCTTTTACTTGGTCGTACCTTGAATTTTCTCTCTATTATGCAAACTGAGACAACCTGAGCCATGAAGACTTCCATTTGTAACATCATCGCACAGTCGCAGGCTATATTTTACTGTCTTTTAATCTTGCGCGACTGAGCAACAATACATCTCTATACTCCAATCACGCAGTCACAAGCTTCTTTTCATTTGTCCATGTTACTCGGTGAGTGAGTGACGAGCTGCCCCTTCCTTTGGTCGCAAACCCGCAAGCCATTATCTTTTATCCTTTTTTGCTCAGCGAGTGCGCGATGAGCTCATCTGCTCCTTTGGTCACTCGGTCGCAAGCTCTTTTTACTTTATCTGAACTGCTCAACGACTGGGTGAAGAGCCACTTTCTTCCTCAGTCGCACACTTGCAAGTAATTTTTTCCTTATGTTACTTGCTCGGCAAGTGAGCGACGAGGCCTTTTCTCTTGTTAATCGCTCAGTCGCGAGCTGAAAACCCTTCACCTTTACGGAATGACGACTGAGCGACGAGCATCCGTTTTACTTCATCGCACACTCGCAGGTTGCTATTCTGTTTACCTTTTTTTGCTCAGCGAGTGAGTGACGAGATCATCCGTTTCTTTGGTCGCTCACCCGCGGGATGCCTTCCGTTTATCTTGAAACATTGGCGAGTGTGCGACAATATTGAACAATCATTTAGTCGCCCAGTCACGAGCCATCCTCCTTTGTTTTATATGGCTCGGCGACTGCGCGACAACATTCCTCCCCCAGCTTGTCGCAGACCCGCAGACTATTTTCCTTTTATGTGCATTGCTCGGTGACTGCGCGATGACCTCTTGCTTTCTGCTCGTCGCACACTTGTGAGCTCCTTTCCTTTGTTCTGAACTGCTCGGCGACCGCGCGACTACTCTGCTTTTTTAGCTCGTCGCCTACTCGCGAGCGGATCCTTCTTTCATTTGATTGCTCGGCGACTATGCGACGAGCTCTTTCTTCCTCGGTCGTGCACCCGGGAGCAGTTCTTCTTTATCCTTATTACTCAGTGACTGTGCGATGAGACCATCTGTTCTGCTCATCGCGCACTCATGAGCTGAAAATCTTTCACCCAAAATGTTCGGCGACTGCGCGATGATCACTTACTGCCGCTCGTCGCCAACTCATGCACTGGGGAAGATGAGTAATCAAATGTTCTGGTGACAAGGCGACCAAGAGCAACCGCGAAGTCGGGAGACACTTCATTGACCGTTGAATTCTTCACGCGATCAAGAAACTGAGGGCGGCCCCCATTGTTGTGCTTTCATCCTGCGACATCCTGACTGAGGACTAATCGCGAAGTCGAAGGACACAGACAAAATATTCCTTATGGTCAAGAGACTATGGGACAAAGTGAAAAGAAAAGTCGGGGGAAAGAAAGGAATATTCTCTGAGGTTTAAGCGATCACGCGACTTAGTGAAAAAACACATGCTCTAAGTGATGGGAAAAAGTAACTTCGAAAAATAACGTGCCAAGGCTTAGGGATTTTACCTCATTCAAACATGAAAGACTTAGGGTTTAAGGTTTTAAGCAGAGCCAAGACCTGGGAACCATGACAGAGAAATGCCAAACAGGGCAGACTAGGCCAATTTGCACATAATGGAAAATTTGGGTAACAATCTCACCAAAATTGGATTCAAGAAAGGAGCAGTAGATTGCAACTTGTTCACAAGAGAAACACCTGATGGATTACTATTAGTTTCCATATTTGTTGATGACATTATCTTTGGAGGTAATGACAAGCTTAGTATAACATTTGCAAAAGGAAAGCAGAATGAATTTGAAATGAGCATGATTGGTCCTATAAAATACTTTTTGGGACTGAATGTAAAACAAACAGATAAAGGAATATTTATTAATCAGTCAAAATATGTGAAGGAAATATTGAAAACCTTCAAGATGGAGGATTGCAAGCTATTATGCACTCCTATGATCACAGGAAGTAAACTTTCAAAAGATGATGACTCCACAGCAGTTGATAAAACATTGTACAAATCTATGATTGGAAAGCTTATTTATCTAACTCAATGAAGACCTGACTTATCTAATGTGTAGTTGGCATTGTTGGAAGATTTGTAGCTAAATGCAAGCATAATCACCTAATGGAAATCAAGATGATATTTAGATATCTTAAGGGAACTATAGACTATGGTTTATGGTATCCTAAATCAAAGAATACACAACTTCATGTGTATACTAATGTAGATTGGGAAGGTTGTATTGATGACAGGAAGAGCACTTCAGGAGAAGTATTTCTTGGAGAAAGGTTGGTATCTTGGACAAGAAAGAAGCAAAATTGTATTTCTCAGTCAATGACAGAGGTAGAATATGTTGCAGCAACACTAAATTGTACAACAATTGTTTGGATCAAGAAGATGGTTAAAGAATTTGGTATTTAGGTTGACTATCCTATTGTTATTCATTGTGATAACACCAGTACTATTAACATTTATAAGAACCCTATGATGCACGCAAAGACAAAAAACATAGAGATAAAGTACCATTTTCTAAGAGAAAAAGTTGCAGACAAGGAAGTGAAATTGGACTATGTAAGCACAAAAGATCAGTTAGTAGACATTTTCATGAAGCCTTTAGCAAAGGATACTTTTGAGTATCTAAGGGAGAAGTTAAGAGTAATTCCCTCTCCTAAGTCTGATTAGAGAAAGGAGCAAGTACAACAGTCCTGTGTGACTGATGAATGGTTGAATACTCTACTTCTGGAATAGTACCTATGCATAATGGTTTAAGGTGCCCTTTGCCATTGATTTCAATGGGGGAGTATGTACTAAAAAAAAGGAACACATACAAGGAGCTTATACTCTAGGGGAGTATACAAATAAAACATAGTCCATGAAACTGTAGCAGTGTAGATGAATCTTTGATGAGGATATTGAGAAGATTGTAAAAGAAATAAGTCACCATGAACAGAAGTTGTTTTTAATGTCATATGTTGCCATCAATTCCAAAGGGGTAGATTGTTGGAGATTTGATTCTTAATAGTTGATTGATTGTATGTTTGTCATTGATGACAACATATAATACACATCAGTACTTCTATATGTAGTTATCAATATGATGACATGAAGACTTGCGTGGATAGATACATGTTGTTGACATGTTTATTATGCTATGTTAATACATGCAGACCTAGATATGATGTTTCAATAAAGATATGTAATTCTGTTATTGACAGTTATAGTTCTAGAGGAATAATGGTTTAAGGCCAACATATGTAACATGTTTCTAGAGTTTCGCTTATCATCAGGATATGCATGTGTATATTCATGATTAGTTATGAGTTATTGATATTACTCTAATGGTGCCAAATGTATTTCAAGAAGATTGCAAAGTTATGGTTAAATTAGTGAAGCTGAATTAGTGAAGCGACACGTCTATTCAGTTTATACTTGTGTGGTTGTAATTATGCTTGTGCGCTTAGTAGAGCCAACAAGGATGTTATGAAGAGTTGTCTTATAGGTCCCATGATCTCATACTTTGAGAATGTACTTATAGAATGTCATTTGTGATAAGAAGAGTAGTGAAATCCAGAGATAAGAAAAGCAGAGGAAAGTGTTAAAGCAACAGAGCTATATTTATCATATGTTGATAATATAGATATTGAAGTTGAAGCTTTCAGAATACAGATAAGATTGTTGTAGTTCTTTACAAGAGGTTAAAGCATCGGTGCACAAAAGGAACTAATCAGACAAGCAGTGTCACAAGCAGTAGTTCATCTTATTGATACAGTGTGTATCAAATATCCAAAAGGTTGTAGCCTTCACCACTTGGACAGTGAGTCCGCCACCCCTAACAAGGTTATTGTAAAAGACTCCTAATAGGGTTAGACCCTTAACTAGGTCACTATACTACTGCATTGTAATGAACAACTCCTAACCAGGTTGAAAGATCTTTTAACAGGGATTACTATAAATAGTATAGTTCTTTGTGGGTACTAGTTCCCACCAAGTTTTTACCATTTGGTTTCCCTGTAACCAAATTGATATGTTGTGTAGTGTTTTATCTGAATGTGCATTTAATTTATATCAATCTAGATTAATAGGTACAAAATATTTAAAGTTTTTGATAACTGATTCAACCCCCCCCCCTCTCAGTTATCCCTAAAGTATTCTAACACTATCTCCCTAGAGACAACTCAGTTGACTCTCATAGAATTGACCTCATCAAATGGAGTGATGGCACCCCACTATGCAATACCAAAACCAAAGTTGTATACAAGTTACTGGAAAACACCAATACCATATTTGAACACCTAAATGAGAAATGGAATGTGGACCTTGACCCCAACACCTGGAGTAAGAATCTTGGAACCTTGTGGCATGCCCCTACTGAACCCAAAATTCTTTGCTTCATGTGGCATTGTCTTCTGCATTCATCGCCCATCAAAAAACCTACTGGTGAACTTAAATTGTACTCCTGTTGTTCTGAACCTAAATCCTTGACATATATCCTTTTTGAATGTCACTTTTCCATAGTTGTTTGGAACTTATTTGGTCTAACCCCTTATGCTGATTTCCATATTATATATTTCCTCTGTTGGTCATTAGCAGGATTGGATAAATATTGCAACATGTTATGGACCGCTCTCTCTTATTATATTCTTTGGCATATCTGGAAATATAGGAATGATGATATCTTCAATGGTAGGACTAGGATTGTCACTGATTCTCTAAGGAGACTCACCTTCTTTAACATTGCCTCATAGGTTACATTAATCTTTCAGCTCAAGGAACAACAAGCTCCAAAGTTTGTCAGTAAGGTTAGAAGTGTGATGGACAAAGAATGAGTTACATGGAAAGAATCCACCAGGGCTCTAGGTGACCAAGACTTTGAGGTGAAACTAGGGTAGATCTTCCACCAGATAAAAGACCAAAGGAAGGTATCTGAGGTGCACAGAGGCATAGCAGCAATAATGATCAAAGGGAACATCACAGGATTGGGAGTAGAGATTGAGACTGATCAAGAGGCATATGTAGAGGGAGGTGAAGATGCAAAGGGATTCAGTGTGGACATGGGAGAAGAAATGGACACAGAGAAGGGGGAAAAAATTTTGAGGGGGTAGACCAATAGTAGAAGTGATGACTCTACACAAGACCATGTACCATAGGGCATTGCACAGACCTATGATAATCAGGCAGACAAAAGCTCCAACTATGTCCCACCCATTGCCTCATAAAACCCCTTTCTTAGGAGGCATACTTATCCAATCCATGTAATGTCATCCTACATGATGACCTATGACTCAAATGGGTAGACCATGAACAGCCGTGGACAACCTGGTTCCCCATATAGGATAGGAGGATGGATGTAATTGTTAAAGTTTAGTAGTACTTTGAAATTTTTCAAGCTATGATTCCCACCTGATATAGGGGGAAGTGTAATTTTTTGTATTTTAAACTTTGCTATAAAAATCCTGATGTTTACTTGGTAATAATTATATAAATGATAGTTAATAGAAAAATAAATGGACTATAACTCAAATTGTCATTACTACTATCACCTTACTTGCAACCATAAACATTACAACAATTAAACCACATCAAAATTATACTACAATGAGAGTTCGAGTATAAAACCTTAATCACCATATAGTCCATATCAACTGATTAGGCTATCCAATCTTTCAAAAGAAATAAAACTATACTAATAATTATCTTGAAATAAAAAAAAAAAAAAAGCACTAATGGATGTTCAACCCCTGCAGAACACAAAACAAGCTAACACGAGGCACCCAACCTTAAAAGTAGTATCATTAAAATTAATAGGGTCGCAATTCCTTGGGAGGAAAAATAGACTCTCTATCCATTCCTTTTCCTCATCATTTTGGTTATTCTATTCCATTCATTGACCCTATTTAGCTGCTTGATTCTTTTTCATTTTTTATTATTTTCCCCAGTTTTGAAATAAGGCCCATAACAACCTTTCACATTAAACTATAAGTGATCATGCAAACAGAAGTGTCACATTACCAATTACTATATGGATTTGGTTGGGGAATAAGTATTTTCCTCAATATTAGCAACTCTATGTTACAAAAATTTAATATGTTGTTAAAATTAAAAGAAGTTCTTGTTATCAATACCAGGGTTTTGGAGGAGGGGAATCCTTAACTTTCGTATCTTCCATGTCATGAACATTGGAAGAAAAAACCTTATCCATCATATCATCATGATAATCTTAATTAATGGTTAAATCTAGGGGTTCCTCTTTATCCTTTGCACCCGACTCTTCTTCTTTACCCTCTTCATCAAAATTATTTATAGTTTCCCCATCTTCAAGCTCATACTTAATGTCTCTCTTTGGGACAATCTATTCAACAATATTTGGGGGGAGTAGATAACGTTCATACCCATTTTTTTCGATGACCATATTTATTATTTTTTTAAAGAACTTCATTTAAACATTGCAATCACTCAAGCTCTTTTTATCTACTTTTAATCCCTCTAATTTGAGACTAGTATCATCCTATATTAACTAAGGTGTAACCCTAAAATTTTTATTTCTATTAGAGACAAAATAATTCTTCCAAGAATTGCAAAATTCAATGGAAATTGTTCTATTATACCCCTGCATAGCTATGAAATTTGAAGTAAGATTAGCCTTCATGAAAAGATCTAAAATTTATTCATTTTGCATCAAATCATTTTAATCTTTTGGCTTCAACATTTTAAGAGGACTTCGCATCACTTTCAACATAGCATATTGTAACTAAGGATGAGAGCTTATTATTTCACAAGGAAACTACAATTAGACACAAAATGTGTCTTCTCACTTCTTCCCCAATAAAATCTAAATAATTATTAAGAGGAAATTTTCAATAATATTGTAATAAAACCCATCTGATTATTAATTCTAAATTTGCTTTGAATTATTTGAATTAATATCAATATGGTGACATGATTCACAAAATTATTATATGGTCCTTTCCAAAACAAAGTTTCCTCCACGATGTCATCACTACTTGTGCTGGAGGCTTTCAATCATGTAATACCATCCTTATATTTTAGGGGATCCCTTTTAAAATATATTAAAATTAAGTAGAGATAGAAATGCATATCAAAATATTAGTTCTTATCTTTCCAAATTCTACTTGTGGTATTAAAATAATTAACCCTGTTCAAGCTATGTTTTGAAATTTTAATACTTTTATGATTAGGCAGAGTAGAAGTGACCTTCAAATAAAAATCAAATTTAATGACCCACAATCAATAATTAATCCACATGCTAATTCTTTTAATATGTAAACTCTCCCACTCTTTTCTTTGGTACCTTTTTTTTGAAAATTTGAAATTCTTGAAAGTATCAACCTCTTCCTTTTTATTCATATACAAATACTTTGCATTCACAAAAAAACCTTTATCGTCCATCAATTCCACCAAAAAGATAATGCTCTTCAAAATTCAGAATTATGTAGTATCCTGTAGATACAATTATGTTTTCTTTCATTAGAAAAATATACTTAAGCCCTAAAGGGCACTAATTTTATGATATGTATCGCTAAACATTTGAATTTAGTCTCATATTAGGCATGTGATTAGCCAATTTATTCCCTTTCTTAAGAGTATGTTGGATTTCATACTTACAAAAATTGGTTAGCATATCTTTTTAGTCTTCCATTAGACTAATTAGATCCCATGGGTAGTAGAATTTCTCCTTCAAATAGTCCACTATTAATTTCAAATCTCCTTCAAAATGATATTTTTGGAGCTCAAATATTTTAGGCATTTGGTACCCTTCCAAGCAATAACCACCTCAGTTGTGTTATTAGAACCAACTCCAAGGCTTTTACTCTATCATTTAATTAAGTTCCCTCTTTGGCATATAGTCACTCCTCCAGCCACCGAATCCCTAGGATTCCCTTTAGCATAGCCATCAAAGTTGCATTTATCCCATCCCTCCTTAAGAGGGATCAACATAGTCATGTCTCTTCTCAACAAGATTAACCAATTAATATTAAAGAGGTTTTGAGCTTTGCTCCAATTCTACTTTTTAATGTTCTCTTTAAGATTAGGGATCACTTTCCCTTTCCCAAAGCAATAAAAATTCATGTTTTCCTTTAATTGAAATTATTACATGGAAAATTTATCATAATATAAGTAACTGTTACCAAATTTCCTTCCACTGGTGAAATTTTTCAAAGAAGAGCTTTAATAGTCCAAAGTATGTGGATTTTATTGGTCTCTCATGAAGGTTGGAGCCAAGAATACCATGGAGAAACATGATATCAATCAATACAATGTTCTCACAATGCTTTGAAGGTTGAGGCACAAAGTTTTTCTCAAATGGAACAAAGATAAACCAGTAAGAAAGTGCGTTGAGGTGCACAGACAAAGAAAAACTTATATTGGTATATCTCACATTCACTATACCAGTAACTTCTAAGCTATTTTTATACCCTAGAACAAAAGTAAGTAGTGGACGTTCACATGCTAAGCGGTCATATAGAAGATAGGTTGGCAGTAAAAATATATATTTTGTGGTCCCAAGCAACAAGAACTAGGAGAGGTGGCAGAATTCCATGAGCCCATGATCTAACAAGAATATGTGAGAGAAGTATAAAAGGATTGTGAGATGATGCTACGTGGTAGAGTGGGGCCGATTGACCAAGTGATTAAGTGATATCACATAGCCAGTTTGAGTAAGAAAAATTGGATAGATGGTGGCACGTCACTATCTTGCAATACTATCGACGAGGAAAGAGAAACCCTACAAGATTACAAGATATTTCCACATATTCAGGTAGTCCAGAAAAGCAGAGTGGGACCGGTGAGATAGGTGTCACAATTTCATGATCCTGTAGACTGACACACCAAGGAGAGAGTAGACTATGGGATAGCGATAAGATGACATGTGACATAGAATCATAGACAAAAAAAATGGGCCAGATGACAGATGGAAGAGCATTGTAATTTTGGGCTCTAACATAAGAACAAAGAGAAACATGGAAGGATCTATTACCACATGTACAAGAAGAGAGAAGAAAGATCAATAGGTCTAGATGGATAGGTGATAGATGCTTGTCATCCTATAGTCTGATAGACCAAGGAAAGAGAAATATCATGGGATAAGAAAAGAGTGATTCTTGTGAGTCAATCCATTTGAAAAGTGCTTAAAGAAGAGGTAAATAAAAAATACATCCAAATTTCATCATGGTTGTTCTAATTAATATACATGGTGGTTAAGACCCATGGGATTATGGGATGGCAACATGTGTTAGGGCTGAGGTAAGAGTGAAGTGGTGGTAAGGAAGATAAAGGGCCCATTAGCCGAATTAAAGGAATCCATGTAGTCCTAAGGTGGGGTCAAGGTAAGAGATAAAGGAATCCATTTGACCTAACTTAGAGGAAAAATTACCAACATCATGTGGAAAAGGTGGCCGAAAAGTATTTAACAGTGCTAAACATTGGTCTAAATGGAGTAAAAGTGGTCGATCAACCTTTTAGAATTTTGTAAAAAGGTGGACAAGTTTATTCTTCATACATGTAGAAGGTTGACAAGGGTTTCAACTATATTTCTATGGATTTCAAACCCTCTATTTTTGCATGATAGTCACATTGGTTAAAACACTAAGTTCCAAACACTAAAAGAACAACTCAATCCTAGTTCAGAGGATAGATCATTTAGCCGACATCAACATAACAGAGGTGGAGATCACAAGTTTTTTGCATGTTTTTGGGGCCAGAATTGTTCAGACCTCCCTCTCTCCTCCCTTTTTGGAGTTCAAATTCCAAATCTTCCAGTAGCTTGGATATTTCATGTAGAGTTAATCACTATGTCTACTTTGGAATTAGTGTTTTGTATTTCCTTTAATAGCATAGCTGGAGTTTAGTGTAAGGGGTTCCCACTTTTTTGAAGGATAATATGAGTGATTTCTTTTTGATCCTCTGGTTTTTTCTTAGGTTTTGGCACCCATTGTAACTACTATTTTTAGCTATTTCCTTTGGAGTATTGAATAAGAAATCAATTTTTATTTCAAGCCTCCTTTGAATTCACTTATTTATATACAGTTTAGGATTTGATCTTTTCTTGTAATATATTCATCCTTTCGATCATGCAAGATTATGTCTTTGTTGTGCATCCTTGAGTAGGTAGAATTAAAATCTTGCATAGGTTATGACTTGTTTTTCCTCAAAGTTTCAATATAGATTGGTTATGTGTGGAGTT
Organism: Thuja plicata; assembly: GCA_018584345.1. NCBI lineage: Eukaryota > Viridiplantae > Streptophyta > Pinopsida > Cupressales > Cupressaceae > Thuja > Thuja plicata. The sequence goes on along the minus strand of MU225018.1, from coordinate 218,366 downwards.
TTTCATCCTCCTAACCTATTATTAATAAGAAACTAAGAAGCCTCCGCATAAAGTACTTATATGAAAGGTGTTTAATTATCAAATATGTGTCATATGTTTGAAACTTCTCTTCTCTTCAAGTACTCCATTATGATCAATGCTTCATCCTAGTTACATCAACCTTGGTGTACAAAATTTTAGGTTAGTTTTATACAACTTTATCTTTCTGCATCATTTTTGCCTTTTTGTCCAAAGTTTATTATTTGTTCAAGGAACTTCATAGGTGATATATAAAATAGGAACTGGCCTAGAATCTATAGATTCAATCCATAAATAGGAAATCACACCACCTAGGATGTCATTTTGATTATGGTTCTTTGACAATACTGACCCTATATCTATATGCACATGGATCATTGTGATGTTTTACATTATTGTTTGCTATGTTTGGTATGGTATGAGACAGAGTCATAGTTACTTACTTCGGTGAGATCCACACGATAAACTAGTCTCAACCATTGTTTTTTTTATATTATATGTATGCATATGTTCATCTTTGTGATGATAGGTTTGCAGGTACCGGGCTACGTCTTCCCTGAATTAGCAGGAGTGAGCATGCCCTATCGCAATATCTCAATGGTAAGAGAGGGGAGATAATATTCAGGCCTAAATCCATAGCCTAAACCCTTATTTTGTCCTAGAACTAGACAAGAATTTGATTGACTATCCTAGTGGTTGAATCCATCAAATGATGTGGATTCACGAGCCTGCTTGTGTGTGTTTATGGTTCTATTTCAGTTGTTTTTCTATTTCAGCGGTTTTCTATTTAGATGAGTTTTAGATGGTTTAATGATACTTTTGGCTTGATTTATTTAATGAATAATTATGGAAAATATTAATGTTAATTATTGCACCTTTAATCAAGTTGAAACATTGATATATGAAATGTATAGCTATTTAATAATTAAATATTAATTAAATACCTATATTTAATTATTGAGACTTATTTTAAATAATTGAGATTTAATAAATATTAAATACAATTAATTGTAATTAATTATGCATAGTTGAATTCTTGAATATTACTTTCAGTTGCATGGTTAATTGATTTATTTAATTGAAATATTGTCACATGCATTTTCAATTTAACACCTTGTCTTTATATTATAAAGTTGAGTTATGCATGCTTTAAGTCTAAATTGAGAATAAATAATTTTTTTAAATTATTAATTAGATAATTTATATTCCCTTTAGGGTTTTCACTTTTTTGAAGATCTAATTGCTTGGTTTTCTATATCCTTGGATTGAAAGCCATTTCGGAAGTTATTCAATGAGGGGAGAAAGAAAAATTGGGTGATGAAAGAATTGTGAAAGCTTGAGAGAATTTTGGAGCATTTTTTGAATTATTCTTTGCTTAGAATTAGGGATTTTGTTCCTCTCATCAGTTATTGAGTTAGGATCTTGTTCATATTAATTCTATCTTTTAGATCCCCATCTTCCATGCATCCGAAAAGTTAGGATCCTTTGTGTGATCTTCCCTCTTTGATTATTGTATGGTTTATTGATTTAAAATTTAAGAAATATATTCTTGTTTCAATTTTGTGTTTTCCTTTAAGTTTGCATGTCAGATCTATGCTTGTTGGCATAAAGATTTCATTTTTAGGTATTACTTGCAAAATGGGCATTAGGGTTTTCATGTGGAAATGAATTTGTTCAAAATTGCCTTTACGGTTTCAATTTGGGAAAAATGTTCATTTTTAAAGAATATTGATGATTGTTGCCAAGAAAGGGTTTAAACCCTCAGATCTGTGAATATCATACCTTGAAACTAGAAAATAAACCTTTGCCATATTCTTGCCAAAACTGGGTCCAGATTTGCATGAAAACAAAATAATTGAGTTAAAATTGCATGCTTGAGAAAGAAACTCTTCTTGAAAATAAATTAAAATATTAGATTTAGAATGTCTCTTGTTATTATCAATTTGCATGCTTTAAAGAAAGAAAACTCTTTTAAAAAAAATAAATAATAATATTAAATTAGACATCTTTCTTATTTTTATCAATTTGCATGCTTAGAAAATCCTCTTAAGAAAATAAGGAGTTATGATTAAATTTATAATATTTCTCTTGTTTGCATCAAATTACATGCTTTATTATTTAAGTAATTTAATATTATTACATGTATATATAAAATGAGGATAAATGCATGTTCTCTCTTTTATTATGAAAATTAATTAAATAAGATTTGTTAAAGAATAAGTATTTCTAAGATATATTTATTTGCATATTATTTAAGAAAGATTTATTTATTTGTATTAAAACAATTCTTATTGAAATTTGCATGCAATATTATTCTATTTTTAGAAATTATATTTTTTCATAAAAAAAAAGGAATTTTTTCAGAATTCGCATGGAGTGATATTCTATTTTTAGAAATTATATTTTTTTCAAAAAAAAAATGAGATTTTTTTAGAATTCGCATGGAGTGGTATTCTATTTTTAGAAATTATATTATTTAAAAAAAAAAGGAACTTTTACTTGTAATTATATTTTCTTTTTAGTAATTATTAAATAGATTAATTTATATGGGGTGAATTTTTTAAATTAGTCTATATAGACTTGATGTGCCTTTTCTTTGGAAAATTAAATTATATTGTTGATAGTAGTTTTATCAAATAAACTAATTTGCATAGTGTTACTATAAATGAGTTTATCACTGAATGTTATTGTCTTTCTAGAATCATACTCATTATGTGATGATGTGTCTTCTGAGTGACTGATTAAACGATTGTTTATTTCTTTTCCTTTTTGTGATACTGCTATGTGTCAGTGGTCTGTTGGGATTAGTTGGCTAGCAGGAGGTGAAACTAGAGGTTTTGGGTTTTCTATTTCTATCATGTTGTGGGTTTTAGTGCTGTTGATTAACAGTTTGTCCTCCCGTTAGATTTGTAATCTCTGACTCTTTTAGCACCCAAGGTGAGAGAACAAAAGGATGTCACCAACAAATGGGTCAGTGTAAATCATCTATCACTTCCCTCTGAATTGACAGGTACAGCTCCCTGATTGTGTTTGATATGCAATGAATATGTTTTTATCGATCATCAGGTTTATTCCTTATCATTTTTAACCAAATTGCTTGTAGACACAAACAATTCAGGCAAGGATAATGTTTAATCTATATTTACATCTAATCTACCTATTCTAGAAATGCATATTCTACTGAGGAGAACAGAAGCAGAATCGTACATGGACAGCAAATAGAATTGCTTACGCTGCAACTTCTAACATGAAATAGAATCCAAGAAGGAATTACAGTTCCACATACAATTGTACTTTCTATTCTGATGCACCTAAATTATTGAATGAATAGGATAAGAATCATACATGACAAGCAAATAGAATTACTTTCATTGCAATCACAGACATGAAATAGAATCCAGCATGCAACTGCGGCTTCACATATGACTGTTCTATCTATTCAAAATGCAACTGATTCACTAAAATGGCGCAAAAAACATGAGACAAAGCCTTTGTAAATAGAATCACTTCTTCTTCATTAACAAGTTTTCCGACCCTCACATTGATTTCCTCCATAGTATTTATAGAGTTTACATACAATGCTTACTGGAAATGATTCAACTTCCAGAATACAAAAAGATAGGGCATCAAGAGAGAACATCTCGATGATAGAATTTTAAAAGCCAATCACTAACATGGGAATAAGAAAAGACATCATAACTGTGACACTTCAATTTTAATCCTTCATCTTCTCTTTAATGACATCTGTCGAGTCAAATCCATTGGGCTTCGGGGTCAAATAACTGCTTATGTTTTTCACATGTTTGATGCTATTTGGTTTCGATTTCAACCTCAAATGGTATCGAGAATCCTCATCTTTATCTTGAACTCGGGCCTTTAATGCAATTGGCAGAAAATCCCAAACTGAATGCTTCCGACGAAAAATACCAAATCTGCTTCTCCATTGCGGAAAATTGTAAAAGAGCTTCTCCATTGCGGAAAATTTGAAAAGAGCTTCTCCATTGCGGAAATGTGCAACTTGGCTTCTCTTTGCGGAAAATGAGACTGAAGCTTCTCCTTGGCGGAAATTTGCAACTTGGCTTCTCTTCACGGAAAATGTATGAGGGAGGTGCAAAACCCACAATATGTGAAAAACCTTCTTTGTGGGAATCGCACCTAGTAGGTGCGATTTTCGCATAATGGAGAAGCCACTACCTGTCTTTCTGCACGTCATTTTTAAGTGCGCGGGCTACTTAACTTAAAGCACATGCTTTATTTGATCTCTTAAAATAATAATATTCCTTTTTAATAAATTGGGCCCACCTTATTATAACTAAGCTTGTAGAAAATCACTAGAGAGGTGCGAGACCCACACAGTGCAAAGTTATTCTTTGCGGAAAATCACCTGAGAGGTGCGAAACCCGCGCAGTGCAAAGTTCTTCTTTGCGGAAAATCACCTGAGAGGTGCGAAACCCGCGCAGTGCAAAGTTCTTCTTTGTGGAAAATCACCTGAGAGGTGCGAAAGCCGCCATGGAGTAGCCGAAATTGAGAAACCCGTCGTCTTATAACTTCCTCATTTTAGCACCAAATTGCACATTGTTTTCACTGTTGGGATCATGAAGACTTAAAGAATCAATCCATGCCTTCAAAAAGTGAAAACTATCAACTTTTATAAATCGTGGAAAATACATGTAGTGAGTATGAATCTGGCTCTCTAAACATAAAAGACACATACCAGTCTTCAATTTGCACCTAGCCCGATATATTCAACTACAAACTTTATTTCTCTACCACAAATGGATTGTTCACACTGTGATATGAAGTAGAATCCTGAATGATTCAATGCTGATTCTATTATTACTTCTGTTACGTGAAGAATCTTTCTTAGTTCTTTTGAATGTCTAAAACTTATGACTCCCAAACATCATTCCATCTGCTGAAAAGATCATCAATTGGAGCACCATTTTCTTTGCCGGGTTGGGATCTACAACCTACCCA
>MU225018.1:189424-208381 GCA_018584345.1 Thuja plicata | reverse complement strand
AGCTGTAAGTTCTTATTTCCACCTTGATATCTTGGTCCTTCTTGATAAGGCTGATATAATGAATGAGCTGGTCTAGAAATTTGTTTCTTTAATGCAATCATCTCATTGGAAAATTTTTGTAACATAGCCTTGGTATTGTTTGAAATGGTTGTTGTATTGCTTGAAGATCTAGTATGATATTCTTTCTTCCATTTCCCGGAGGCTATCATGTCATCCTCCATATCTACTGCAAGATTTTGTGCAGCTTGTAAAGTGGCCACATTAGCTCTTCTTAGTTGATAGCCATGTTCATGAGGCATGGAACTGATGTAGAAGGCTTTTTGATTGTCTCCTGTTGGAGCACTAGCAGTTGGTATTCTTTTGATAATTTTATTGAATTTTGCATTAAAATCTCTCATCGAGATGGATGGTTCTTTCTTAATTTGTGCCAATTATAACAAGAGAACTTGGGCATCTTTAGTGCTCTTATATCTTTCTTCAAATCTTTGCTTCATGGTGTCCCATCCAGTAATATAGCCTATGGGTAAGTCTTGAAACCAATCTGCTACATCATCTACCAATGTATCTACAAACATTCTAACTGCAACATCCTCATGCTAAGGGTTCACCACACTACATGCTTTCTGAAATGCACTCAAGTGTTGTTCTACTGATACTGTACCATCACCATTGAATTTAGGAAAATTATTTCTTGAGGCCTTTGGCAAGTCATGATTTGCTGTGAGGTTTAGAGACCCAATTGCATTTCCCCAAGGAACGGCCATGTTTACTAACCTTGTGTTTGGTTGAGAAGCTTGAAATGAAACTGAAAGAGGAAGTGCAATACTGTGAAGAATCAATGAATTACAGGTGGTAGAAATAGGAGTTCTACCAACAGGAGGTCAAGAAGATTTGATTCTCTTTGTTCTGAAAGGAATTTTAGCAGGCAATTGAATTTCTTTAGGCTTGTTATCTTCAACTTCTTCTCTTGACTTAGCCCTTCCTTTCCTGTAAATATTTTCAAGATTAGGGAAATTGACTTCTTTAAGCTCGTCGTATACTAGGTCAACCTTTCCCTTTAGTTTTGCACTCCTGGTAAATCTGGAATCCAGGATGCCTTAAAATTCTGAGAAAAACTTATGATATACTTTCTTTCTAAGTCCTCTCTAGCGGAGTCACCAAAAACTATTGGTTAACAGTTTGTCCTCCCGTTAGATTTGTAATCTCTGACTCTTTTAGCACCCAAGGTGAGAGAACAAAAGGATGTCACCAACAAATGGGTCAGTGTAAATCATCTATCACTGCTCTCTGAATTGACAAGTATAGCTCCCTGATTGTGTTTGATATGCAATGAATATGTTTTTATCGATCATCAGGTTTATTCCTTATGAGTTTTAACCAAATTGCTTGTAGACACAAAAAATTCAGGCAAGGATAATGTTTAATCTATATTTAAATCTAATCTAACTATTCTAGAAATGCATATTCTACTGAGGAGAATAGAAGCAGAATCATACATGGACAGCAAATAGAATTGCTTACGCTGCAACTTCTGACATGAAATAGAATCCAAGCAGGAATTACAGTTCCACATACAATTGTACTTTCTATTCTGATGCACCTAAATTACTAAATGAATAGGAGAAGAATCATACATGACAAGAAAATAGAATTACTTTCACTACAATCACAGACATGAAATAGAATCCAGCATGCAAATGCGGCTTCACATATGATTGTTCTATCTATTCAAAATGCAACTGATTCACTAAAATGGCGCAACAAACATGAGACAAAGCCTTTGTAAATAGAATCACTTCTGCTTCATTAACAAGTTTGCCGACCCTCACATTGATTTCCTCCATAGTATTTATAGAGTTTACATACAATGCTTACTGGAAATGATTCAACTTCCAGAATACAAAAAGACAGGGCATAAAGAGAGAACATCTCGATGATAGAATTTGAAAAGACAATCGCTGACATGGGAATAAGAAAAGACATCATAACTATGACACTTCAATTTGAATCCTTCATCTTYTCTTTAATGACATCTWTCGAGTCAAATCCATTGGGCTTCGGGGTCAAATAACTRCTTATGTTTTTCACATGTTTGATGCTATTCGGTTTCGATTTCAACCTCAAATGGTRTCGAGAATCCTCATCTTTATCTTGAACTCGGRCCTTTAATGCAATTGGCRGAAAATCCCAAAYTGAATGCTTYCGGCGGAAAATACCAAATYTKCTTCTCCATTGCGGAAAATTGGAAAAGAGCTTCTCCATTGCGGAAAATTGGAAAAGAGCTTCTCCATTGCGGAAATTTGCAACTTGGCTTCTCTTCGCGGAAAATGAGACTGAAGCTTCTCCTTGGCAAAAATTTGCAACTTGGCTTCTCTTCGCGGAAAATGTATGAGGGAGGTACGAAACCCACAATATGTGAAAAACCTTCTTTGCGGGAATCACACCTAGTAGGTGCGATTTCTGCATAATGGAGAAGCCACTACCTGTCTTTCCACACGTCATTTTTAAGTGCGCGGGCTACTTAACTTAAAGCACATGCTTTATTTGATCTCTTAAAACAATAATATTCCTTTTTAATAAATCGGGCCCACCTTATTATAACTAAGCTTGCGTAAAATCACCAGAGAGGTGCAAAACCCACACAGTGCAAAGTTCTTCTTTGCGGAAAATCACCTGAGAGGTGCAAAACCTGCGTAGTGCAAAGTTCTTCTTTGCATAAAATCACCTGAGAGGTGTGAAACCCGCGCAGTGAAAAGTTCTTCTTTGCGAAAAATCACCTGAGAGGTGCAAAAGCCGCCATGGAGTAGCCGAAATTGAGAAACCTGTCATCTTATAACTTCCTCATTTTAGCACCAAATTGCACGTTGTTTTCACTATTGGGATCGTGAAGACTTAAAGAATTGATCCATGCCTTCAAAAAGTGAAAACTATCAACTTTTATGAATCATGGAAAATGCATGTAGTGAGTATGAATCCGGCTTTGCTAAACGTAAAAGACACATACCAGTCTTCAATTTGCACCTAGCCTGATATATTCAACTGCAAACTTTATTTCTCTACCACAAATGGATTGTTCACACTGTGATATGAAGTACAATCCTGAATGATTCAATGTTGATTCTATTATTACTTCCTTTACGTGAAGAATATTTCTTAGTTCTTTTGAATGTCTAAAACTTATGACTCCCAAACATGATTCCATCTGTTGAAAAAATCAGCAATTGGAGCACCATTTTCTTTGTCAGGTTGGGATCTACAACCTACCCAAATATGAAAAGACCTCAGAACAACCTGCCCAGCTAAGAGAAGGAAAGGCAATGACAGGGAAACCCGACAAAGATAGCATACCTAAGAAAGACTTTGACCTAGACTCAGACTAACTAGATTGACTCCAATAATGCCAAAAAAAGGGTGACTGAAAGTCAGACAACAAGTGGATGTGCATGTTGTGAACGATTTTGGGTCTTGATCTTATTGCCCAACCTGATTTATCTCAACCAGTCAATATGATCTTGTGATAGTACTTTATGTTGTATTGGTTAATTGAGAATCAATAGTTCTTGTGTAGGCAAGAAAGAGATTTGAGATTTATGTTCTTCTCTTTGATATTGTTTAGATTCTCTGAGGGTGTATCCCTATATGAGAAGGAATCAGTGATGATGCTTGTGATATACCTTTATGATGTTCTTTTTTGAACCTAGGGTAGTTACCCAGTTGTATGGTAGTAGGTGGCTTGCAATAAATTACTGGAGCTCACAAGTCGCTGCTAGGATCATTTATTGTAAGTAATTATAACAAGTGATAACATAATAATATTTTAGGAGTTCTAGAATAATTTAATAAGATATTAAGCCTTACCCATGCTTGAGCGCTATTATAGGCCAAGATGGAGGATGAGTTGATGCTTGCCACCTTGAAGGGTGTGTGGCATAGTTAGTGACTTTGTCTATTTGAGAGGTCATTGGCACCGTGTATGGTCACTTGAGTGTTGGGATCCATTGAGATATTTCTAGGAAAAAACTCAAGGGTTAGACATACATGATGACACCTTTCTAGATACAGCTTAGGTTATCCTACATGTGTCGGTTACCTCTGGTATTTTATATATTTCTTTATTGTGATTCAGAGAGCTTCTAGGATCTTCCTATTCATTTCTTTATTATGGATGTATACCCTTGATGTTTTCCTTCTTTTTGTATACCCATGTGAGTGGGCATGTTATTATCTCCTCGGCAAGGTGGGAGTGAACGTTTGGTTCCACGTGGTCGGGTGGTCATGATTCTTATTACCATTGAGATCTGACATTTTTCTTCATGCTTGGATGATCCTTGTTGTAGTTCTTCTTCTTCTATCTTCTTCATCTTCTGGAAACTTGTACAGTTTCATGACTTGTATACTTGTACCATATGTGTATATTAGAGGACATCCTTGGATGATATATTGTATGGTATTGTTATTTATTATTGCATACCCTGCGACATGTGCATTGGATGTTGATTCAATTGTATATGTGGTCTTATTATATGAGATATGTATTATTGGGTTTAGTTGATGTATCCTTATGTCAGGTCTTTATAGTTGTTCTTGTAGATTATTTTGCTTAAGTAATTCTACATCAAGGAACCCTCAAGAGTTGTAACCTTTGTTGAGTTGTACTTATGTATATTTCATTTGTCTCATTGTGTTGCTTCTGTATTGTTAACATTATTATTTATTAATATTTATAAAAAAAAATTTCGTTAACTTGGTCCCATGTTTAGGTTAGTTCTCCTGGGTTCCCTGGCGAGGCATTACACTTGGTATCAGAGCACACATTTATACGTTGGGAGCTCTAGGAAATTTGTGTGCCCATTAGATGGTTAGTAGTGCATGTTAGCACATATCTTGTCGTGTCTTGAGAGTCATTGTTCATGATCTTTTATTTTTGTGTGGTTATTCACACTTGATTTGGGAATGATGTATAGTCTTGATTTCTATAGATGGATACCTACTGAGGCTTGAATTGTGGTAGGATTTGTGATTGAAAATCTAGGGTCTCTAGTCTTATCGTTGCTCAGGAAGTTCCTAATCATCTATAGGAGTGTTTTGATAGTGAGTAGATGGATTTCTTCTTTCGGTCTTGTGTGGTTGGTATGTATGAAGACTTGGTGATGATCATTTGACTACCTCATCTATTATAGCATGATAGATGATGTATGTTGTATGTGATATTCTGTGGTGATTAAGTTCTAGTTTGAAGAACTCCATGTTGCGTGTTTTCCTTCCCTTGAATGATTTGTGGTTCTTTAGTGACCTATTTCTTAGCCTCTTGAGTGTGATGTTATTGATCATGTATGATTGGACTCACATTTTGTATGTATTGAATTTACTTTGCTTAAATTATATGATTTGTATTGTATGAGTGTTGTAATCAGATCTGATGGAATATGATTGATTCTAAAAATTGTAAAGTAAATTCTTGTTTGTTCAATACATTGTGCATAATTTAGATGTATATATCAACCATGAGGGGTGCATTAATAGATTAGAATTGTACCTTATTATTATAGATCAATTTGGGTAAAGGACCCAAGTCCCCAAATAAATTATGCATTGTATCCTTAATAGAACTCTTGTTAGTGACATAGTAGAAATCATAATTACAAGAAGTTGCATCAATATGATGTAGAAATATAACAATTATCTTTCCTTGAGTGATTGTGTGCATCCTCTAATGCATCTAATGTGAAAGATCTTGGACGTCATGAAGCGACTACTCCCTTGAGTGTGGCTAACCCTAGTCACCTTGTTAAGTGAATTTTTTTTCTTATATTGGTTATTAATTTTGGTTGATTGATATCTTGTTGTGTTGCATGTGGTCAACATTAATTTCTTTTGAACTTTCTTATGAATGGATTAGTCACCCAAATCTCTTTTCATTATCTAGTTTATGGCGTTAGTCACATCTAATTTATTGTTGGAATTTTTCACTTCTATGATTTAATGTTGAACTTTGGAAGTTCTCCCACTTGGGTTTTCCTTTGACTTGTACGGTGGCTATTCTAAATGTTTGTGGTAGTTGACCATGTTCTGTGATAAGTATTGTTTCTATCATGTTCATTTTGGACCCCTGATAGTATGTATAAGGGAGGACATCATAGGTATTGCACTTTAATTGTATGTGGATGAAATGAATTAAGTAATTTATATATTTGTGTGTTTGTTGCATTAGGTAAGGCTGCATGAACTGTTCAAATTTCTACTCGATATAATCATGACTAGGTTTCTTTGATATTAAGCTTTAGTATGCATGTATTTCATGATTCTTGAAAGCATTAAAGATATAGAGTTATTTAAGAAATGTTAGATGATGAACAAATTATTAAGGTGATTTTTGGGTTATGCTTAAATTTGAATTATATTATTCTTTGTGATTCATTATGCATATCTTAAAATAAGATAATTAAGTTGAATTACATTGGTACTTTCATGAAGTGTAAATAAGTGATTGTTGTGATTGGTATACTCTTTGGTGATGATGAGTTGGGTGTACCTTCTTGATTGATACTTTTAATTAGGGGGTGTAGGACTACGGTGTGAACCTTTTTGTTTCCTTACTTGATTAGTTATCAACTTCCAGGAGTAAGCCTAGTATTAGGGGAGGAGGATGTAATACCTACCCCTTAGTCTATCTATCTATCTCAGTTTCTGATCTCTTTTAGACCATACTATGTTTGTATTAGCTATTTCAGGTGATTTTAAGGATATTGATGCATTAATTTTTATAATGTTTTTTATTTTAAAAAGCAGCCAAAACTGGGGGCTGACCCAAACAAAAAATCAGCATGAGTGTTGATAACCAACAAAGCACACACATAGAAAACCCTTAGCCTATGCCTGTAATATAAGAAAAGAATGTCACATTTGAAAATGTATATGTTTGTGTGATGTGTGGGGAAGATTAGATGTTCCTTTTAACCTCAAATGCGCAAATGAAAGATCCAAATTGATTAACCCAAAAGAAGGATCAATGCACAAATGAATCATCCATTCAGAAATGAGAGCAAAGAGGAAAGTCTTAAATTCCCTGTTTTATGGAAAGGAATGTGTGATAGATATAGAATTATTAAGGATTTGAATTGAAATGGATAGGAGAAATGCACTAACCTTAAAATATTGCATATCAAAGAATGCTATTTTCTAAGGTCTGTAGGTTATTTCTAGAAAAACTAAAGTATGATTCAAAACCAAAATGCAGAGATGAACAAAACCCAGAAATCATTTTCTATTCCAATTTCATCTTATGAAAAAGGTTGACCTTGACCCACAAATGTCAACCTTAACCCAATAATGTTGACCCTAACCTACACAGATTCAAAAGTGACTCTGTTCGCGGATCCTGAAAGTTTGCTGAAAAGGGTATCTAGATCTGGGTTCAAATCTGTAGTCCCAAACCTATACCTACAAGAAATAGGAGATTGTTTATTGTGGGGGAGGGGTTTTCCTTGGTCAAACCCCAGTTTTGGAATTAACCTCAAATATATGTAATTGAAATTGTAGAAATGGACAAAGTAAATGCATAAATTCACCTTGGTTGAAAAGATCCTTGTGGCAGATTTGAATCCTTGAATCGACAAGTATGCCTCAAAATGTGGAATATAGAAAGGTAGGATGTCTTCAATATCTTTCTTATAGATCTCCAACACCAAGTCTTGAATGGGTTCTTGAATTTGGAATAGGCTTGGAAGAAGGTGGATGGAGAGATCACCAAGAGGGCACTATGTAGCTTCACTCCTTTAATGGCCTCCAATGGATCTCCTTCATGAAATGGATACTTGAATGAATGAATGAATGCTTTCTTGATTGCTTTCTTGATGATATTTCTCAATTGATCAAGGATGCATAGGCTTCAATAGAGAACTTAGTATCCCTTCTTGATTCTTAGAAGACGTAAGGATAATGAGAGGAGAAAGCTCCTCTTTATATGAAATTAGGGCACAATCTTCTAAGGAGGCCTACATAGGAGGATTAAATTCCCATCAAAGCTTTTACCCCTAGGAGAGGACCTATATTAAATATAATTTAGGAATCAACACTTTGAAACCCGAAACAGCTGACCCAGAAGTGGGAAAAACTTTTTGCAAAGGCCGACCTCCAAAAACTGTGAGACCCCAGGATTTGAACCCTAGGTCAAGATTGAGGTCAACCCTAACCTAGGTCAGGGTTGACCTTGACATAGACCTGAAAGTTCAAGCCTGACCTTGAAGCCTAGAATCACAAGTCTGCAGTCTAGAATGTAGAAATTAGGCTAAGCAGGAGTTGAAAGAGGGACAAAATAGGGGGGAAGCCATGTCAAGATCAGGAACCCGTTCAAGGCACTTTCCATGACCCCAAACCACTTACTCAGAAGGCTAAACATGTCTACAATGGAAGTGCTTCCATTTTCTAACTATACATTTAACCCCCACTTTAGCAAGAGTATGAGTTCAACACAAACTCTTGGTAAAGGAGAATATACAGAAAAGACAATCTTATTGAATCCAAAAGGGATAAAGAAACCCTCAAGCCCCCAAGGGGCTTAATTCTTTATCAACCCTAAGATCATGATAAGAGAGACATCACTTTAAAGAGAAAGAGAGAGAGAGAGTAGTTAGCTCACCTAGTAAGATGTGTGTATCTCACTGAGAACCACAAAAAGGATAGGATGGCCCATCAAGAAAGCACTTGATAGTCACCCCATAAAGTTGTGTGCCTTATGGAAGCTTTGTGCATGTATGTAGTGCATCTTTTGATGGCTTTTATGAAGTACCCATGAATCCATATTCTTGTATCACCATGGAATACTTTGTAAAATGCGTATCTCTTCAAGATTTAGCATATTATGTGCATTACCTTATGAGGATTTAGCATATTGAATTGTAATTGAATGCGTATCTCTTCAGGTTTTAAAAACATATGTGCATTACCCTTAGAGGATTTAGCATGCTGCAAAACAAAATGTTAGAACAAAAATGGATAATATAAAACAAGGGAGGCCGTGTATATGCCCCCCTCCTTAATATGGAAAAGTACATACTATTTTGACATGTTAAGGAAAGAAAAAGAGCAAGGATAAAGCCTTCTTCAACATCAAGACAATATCTATAGACAAAACCTAGTCCAAGCCAAGAAGGTCATAGCTCTATGAGGCCATGGAAGGGATGAATGCAAAGAGATATCATGCAAGAAGTGAAAAAGTAACCCCTATGAGGGATAGCACAATATTCAGTTTCCAAGGTGAGAGATTTATCAACCATGGAAACCCAATGTCTAACAAAGAAATAGGTTATGATTAAGGACATAGATCCTCAATGTAAACCAAAATTTTCATGTATGATTGGATATCACATAATAGATAGATACTACTTAACCAAGGGAAAAGTGAATCCCAAAAAGACTGAAAAAAAGGAGATGGCACCCTTGCCCCCGAAGCAAGGGAACAAGGATGAAAGGGGACCTATTATATCACTGACAATACTATGCAAGACAACGAGCCCCCAAATATTAGGCTAACATTGTTTACATAAGATGGAGTTCCATAATAGGAACATAAATGTTATTTAGAGAAAATAGGATTGAAATACAACTCATTGCCACATGTTAAATAAATAACTTTATTATCAATGAGCTGCCTAATCTTATAATGTAAAGCTTGACATTCATTAGTATAGTGATCATGAAATCTATGATAGAAACAAAAAGGAAGAGTCTTCAAGTGTGGACTACATTTCTTTTCGCGTTTAGGTCTAGTAATCATCTTAGCACGAAGGATTTTAGGCAAAATAACTTCTTGGTCAAATTCCTTCATAGGTTAATCATGTTTTGAAGTGTTATTTGAGATTTTTTTATTGATGTGTTCATAAGAATTCTCATGCCCCCCATTCTGTAAGGGCATTTGAATTCCTTGTTTATGCTTACCACATCCTCGATTGTGGAATCCTTGTTTAACTAGTAAATGATAACTAGGACCATAATGAGAAGCCATATCAGAAGGATTGAATGGAACTTCAGTAGTCACTATGTCATCATTAGTAGGGTTGACAGGTTCATAATTGGTAGAAGCAGTGACAAAGTTATTACGAAGGGTATTAGAAGTAGAAGCAAAAACTCATTGTTAAAACTCTTTTTGTTGCTTCATAAAATCAAGATCAGAAACCTTATACTCTCCAATAAAGGTAGGATTAAAATCCAAGGTTCCCCAATCATCTCCAGGAAGAGCATTAGAGGAAGAAGGATTATTATTAGAAATAGGAGTATTGTAGGTTTGAATATTCAAAAAAGGATTTGGCGCATCATCCGCATGAAGTGTATACACCAAGTTGTTGTGAATAAACTTGACTTTATGGTGAAGGGTGCAAGGAACAACATGCATCTCATGCAACCAAGGTCTACCCAAGAGGAGGTTATAATTAAGAGGTCCAGGCATAACACAAAAAGGAGTATTTAATATGACCAAACCTACTTTTATAGGTAAGGCACTGATGCCCAAAGCTTTCTTACAAATGTTATCAAAGCCATGAATAGGAACATTGTCAGGTTGAATAGTTGAAAGATCGTCTTTAATCTCTTTGAGAAAGTCCATGCTACAAATATTAAGCCCATATCCATTATCAATCAAGGTCCTACGAATGATACTCCTATTGATAGTAACAAAAACCATAAGAGCATCATATTGATTTTGAATTTCTTTAGAAGGTAAATCCTTTTGAGTAAAGACAATGTCAGGAAGGCCTGGGGTAGCATGCATGCACTGTAAGAAGGCATTGATGTTCTCTTTATTAGGAGGTGGAGTGGGAAGAGTTGATAGAGCTTTTTGTAAGGATTCATGGTAGGTAGGTGAAGTTTGAAGAAGCTCCCATAAATAAATCTTGGCAGGGGTATTGCGTAATTGGTTTATCAAATCATACTCCATGCTAGGAAGATGGAGTGGAGGAGGAAGAATGGGTTGAGAAGGTGGTAAAGAAGTAGGAACCACTGGATTAGGTTGAGGGTTATTCCTTATACGATAGGCGTGAGCTATCAAATCTTGATCATTGAAAGACTCTATAGGTTTACCTTTGATAGTAATGTGAAGACAACTTCTAATAGTCATCAAGGGTTTAGGATAAACCATGTTAGTTGTCTCAACACTACAAATAGTTTCACAAGAAGGAATCAAAGAAGACATCCTAGGAGGAAATGAGATAGGAGTTTGATTCTCCATAAGATCATCACTAAGAGGGAGAGTGTTAAAGGAATTAATATCATTCTCCACTAATGCCTCATCACTAGAAGGAATCACAAATGGAGGTAAAGTATCTATAATGTTTTCTTCTTTCTCTAAAATGTCTTCACAAGAGGAGTTTGTTTTAGAAAAAGAGTCACCATCATGTATGAATATGTCATCTATTAATAAATCACCCTCTTGTATCGAGGCATCTTCACTAGGAGGGGATAAATCAATGTCCTTATTCAAGGGTTTATCCAAAATAGGAGGATCATCCACAATGGATTCATGAGGGAGAGAGTAATCAACATCCAAATCAAAAGGTTCATCCCAAATAGGAGGATTATATTCTAAAGTAGGCTCATAGGAAAGACATATATTAGGAGAAGAATTAACATCAATATTAAACTCATCTCCATAAAAACAAATATAATGGAGAGAAAGATTAAAGTCATCTTATTGTTCCAATATATCCTTACAAGGCAATAGAAGAGAGGATAAAGAAACATCACATGCACTAAATAAAGTCTTTCTAGATGTAACATCATGCAATGGTAAGGTAATAGGATGATGTTGTTTAATCCCAAAAGTTATAAAAGGATGTTTGGAAAACACTTGAAACAACTTGTGCAACATGATAACGAATAAATAAATGCATAGAAAATAGATTTAAATACATCCAAATGCATTCAAATGAAATCTATAAGCATGAAAAATGTAAATTTTTTTGCATTTTAAAGCAATTTGTGATTTTTAATTTTTGATATATAAATGCAAGAGTGTAAAGGAAATCTAGTTTTTAAATGCATGTAAGATCTAACATAAGATGCAAATCTAACACCAAAAAGAAAGTGTTGTCTATCGTGGGTTCACCAAAATGTAACATAAGGAAAGAATGTCACATTTGAAAATGTAGTTGTTTGTGTGATGTGTGGGGAAGATAAGATGTTATTTTTAACCTCAAATGCACAAAGGAAAGATCCAAATTGATTAACCCAAAAGAAGGATCAATGCACAAATGAATCATCCATTCATAAATGAGAGAAAAGAGGAAAGTCTTAAATTTCCCATTTTATGGAAAGGAATGTGTGATAGATTTAGAATGATTAAGGATTTGAGTTGAAATGGATAGGAGAAATAAAATAACATTAAAATATTACAGATCAAAGAATTTTGTTTTCTGAGGTCTGTAAGCTATTGCTAGAAAAACTAAAGTATGATCTAGAACTGGAATGCAGAGACGAGAAAAACCCAGAAATCATTTTCTATTCTGATATTGTCTTATGAAAAATGTCAACCTTGACCCACAAATGTCAACCCTAACCCAATAATGTTGACCCTAACCTGCACAAATCTGAAAGTGATTCTGTTTGCGGATCCCAAAATTTTGTCAAAAAGGGTATCCAGATCTGGGTTCAAATCTATAGTCCCAAACCTGTACCTACAAGAAAAGGGAGATTTCTTATTGTGGGGGAGGGTTTTGCCTTGGCCAAACCCCAGTTTTGGAATTAGCTTCAAATATATGTAATTGAAATTGTAGAAATGGACAAAGTAAATGCATAAATTCACCTTGCTTGAAAAGATTCTTGTAGTGGATTCGAATCCTTGAATCCACAAGTATGCCTCAAAATGTGGAATGTAGAAAGGTAGGATGTCTTCAATATCTTTCTTATAGATCTCCAACACCAATTCTTGAATGGGTTCTTGAATTTGGAATAGGCTTGGAAGAAGGTGGATGGAGATATCACCAAAAGGGCACTATGTAGCTTCACTCCTTCAATGGCCTCCAATGGATCTCCTTCATGAAATGGATACTTGAGTAAATGAATGCTTTCTTTCTTGATTGCTTGCTTGATGATATTTCTCAATTGTTCAAGGATGCATAGGCTTCAATAAAGAACTTAGTATCACTTCTTGATTCTTAGAAGACTTAGGGAAAATGAGAGGAGAAAGCTCCCTTTTATACGAAATTAGGGCACAATCTTCTAAGGAGGCCTACATAGGAGGATTAAATTCCCATTAATGCTTTTACCCCTAGGAGAAGACCTATATTAAATATAATTTAGCAATCAACGCTTTGAAACCTGAAACAGTCGACCCGAAAGTGGGAAAAACTTTTTGCAAAGGCTAACCTCCAAAATTTGAGACCCCAGGATCTGAACCCTCGGTCAAGGTCAAGGTCAACCTTGACCTAGGTAAGGGTCAAGGTCAACATAGACCTAAAAGGTTGACCCTAACCGTGAAGCCCAGAATCACCAATCTGCAGTCCAGAATGCATAAATCAGGCTAAGTAGGAGTGGAAAGAGGGATAGAATAGGGGGAAGCTATGTCAAGATCAAGAAACCATTCACGGTGCTTTCCATGACCCAAACCACTTACTTGGAAGGCTAAAAATGTCTACAATGTAAGTGCTTCCATTTTCTAACTATACAATGTCAATTTTCAAAACCAAAAAACAAGAAAGAAAATCAACAAACCCCAGCTCCAACATGGAGCTAGTAACCAGAATGGAAGTCCTAACAGGCCCCAACCTCACCATGAGGTTGGTAACTAGACTATGGTAGTAATTAACAGTAAAGTTATCATTAATAGTAACAAATAATAGATTACAAAATCTTGAGATTAACTGAAGATCTAACTGTACGCCTCTCGCTCCGGTTTCCCACAGCTTTCCAAGGGTGGGGGTTAGTAGCAAAGGTTTCACAAGTGAATGCAAATCAAGTATACAACAACTACTAAATGAATAACAGAAATGTGAGCAATAAAATGTACAAGAAAGAGAAAGGAAGACAAATGATTGCAAACCCCTCGATGCTTGAAGCTTCTATTGTTTCTCTCTAGTCCTTCTGAAACGTTGTTCTTGATGCTCAGTATTGGTGGGGCAGCGTCTATGACTTGAGAAGCGTCGAGAATTTGACAATTGAAATGTGTGTGTGTGATCGCAAGATGGTTTGAATGCTAGAACCAAACTGACGTAGTAATGGTGCACGAGAGCTTGAAATCCTGGATCCTTCAAATGCTTATGAAGGGTTTATTAAATAGGAATTGGTGATGAAATGAATGCTTGAGATCAATCCCAGAGATGGGGAGATGAACGGTTGAGATCAAAAGGAACAGGAGAGATCCTCAGTAAACTCCACCTCTTTATTTGGTTAAGAGGAGATAGAGTTTGGTTAACTGAGGAGCTAATTATGAGTTACCTTTTTGAACTGAAGAGGTGGGTGAAGCTACCCATGTGGGCTGGAGAGATGGGTGGAGTAACCCATGTGATGTAATTGGAGTTATCTCTTTGAAGATAAATGAGTTTTTAATTCATTTATTTAATAATTAATTTCAACATGTGAGATAATTGAATTCTTTTTGATTAAGAATTACTTTATTTGATGAAATTAAATTAATTTAATTGAAATTAATTTAATTAGAAGAATTTAATTAGTAATTTTAAATATTTGAATTTAAACTATAGGAAATTGAGTTTAATTAATTAAATAATGATAATTAATCAATTAAAGCTTAATTAATTAAATAAAATTAATTATTTAATTAATTTTGGGAATTGGATTAGATGATTTGGGAAATGTATTTAGAAGAAGATAGATGATTAATTAATGATTTAAAAACCATTAATTAATAGATGAAAAATTAGTGTTTTTAATGTAAAGTTGCAAGCCTGTCCATTTTAGGGTGTCTACACTAACAGGCCCACATCGCCCAACTAAAAAGTACAGGCAAAAAAGTTAACAATAAACAGAGGAAAATGAAGCTACTTGGGGTTACCTTCCCTGCCTTTCAATAGGAGCTTAAGCCAATCATCCACAAGTAACTGGTATAGTTCTTCATCCTTTCGCTCACCTCCTGGGTTTGTTTTATCCATATGAAGGAGTTGGAGCGTAGTGGTAGCCGCATGCATGACCTTCACAACAAAGTCCACAATCCTATTAAAGCTTTTCCTGAGATTTTTAATTTCCACCCTCATTTCCTTTAACTCCACCTTAAGGTTAGATAGCAATAGGGGATCCTAAGGACCAGCAGTAAGAATGGGGGTGTAACTCATAGCATCAGGCATTTTCTCCTATGTTTTTTTAGGGTCCTCTGGGGTAATATTTATAACCACCTAGGGGCTAGGGGACTATGAACTTAGGAGAAGTGAGTCCGCTTTCATCTCCTCAAAGAGTTTTTTCTTTGAAAGGTCAAAGGTGGGGAGACTGAAACTGGCAGAGACATGAGAGTCATGGCTTTTCACAGACCCTTCCAAAAGAGGGCTTTTCTTCTTTTTTTCCCTTTCTTTCTCCTCAACCTTAACTTTCTTCCCCACTTTAGCTTTCCCCCTGGTGACCTGCTTGATATCTTCTTCCTCTTCATCCTCTTTAGTGCACCTCTTTCTCATATATTTTTTCTTGTATCTAGTTTTGGTAGTGATTCTATTAGATCTCTATCTACTATCGTTCTCCTCCTCCTCTCCTTCAGATTCAATCATGATTTGGTCACCGTCAGCCAAATTCAACTTATTCTTCTTGGAAACAGGGGTTTTGGAAGAAGTCGTGGGGTTAGAGTGACTTGAAGCTCATTAGGATTCTCAGGATACAGCATAAAGTTATGGAGAGAAATAATCCTAGGTGGACAGAGGGCTAAATGGAAATTGTAAAGGCATAGCATTAAGCCCTGATGGAGAATACAATAGTTCTGCCTAGATTTCATTTTTTCTCTGACTTCCAAAATAGAATCTTCCATTGAATGGAGCAGAAAAAATGGGAAGGAGATGGAATCATTGCACCTAAAGTGGTTAAGGAGAGGGAAATGGTAGTTGGAACAGGTGCCAAAGTGGCCTTCTAGAGTTATATACTTCATCAAAATGAGGAACATTTCATTCCATGGGTCGGGCAACATTATTCTGTTGAATCCTCCACTAAAACATTTAGGACTCCATTTTTTTGAAGAATATTTTCATATGGGTGTCATCTCGGCTTTTGGTGATCTTCTTCCTTTTTTTCCCCTCTCTGGAGAGACCCGTGGCTTGTGTGATAACCTCCTCATTAATCTCAAAGGTTAATCCATTTATCATGACTTTGCACTCATCCCAAGTTTTTACAAACTATAGAGAGACCAATTCATCACTGCCACCCATAGCCTTCATGAACAGGAAGAAACTACCCTCCTTAAGGTAGTTGAGAATGCATGGATTTTTGATTAATTCATCCTCAATCCTAGTGGGTTCCACTCGCACCGTACCTCCGCCCATCTCTGAGCTGTATTCAGGCAAGTCTTCCTCCTTGGTGTCAACCGACATCCCACCTTTCCCTCCTCTTTTCAGCACAACTCTCACCAGAGCAGAGCTAGTACCCCAACAAATGTAGCAATTTTGTCTCCAGATGAAAAACCAGGTGGTTTTAATGTTCACCTTCTCACAGAGTTGGCGCCTCGTACTATTCACATGGTTGGCCGTGATAAATGAATAAGCTTTGCATGTCAAGAAATGATATTTCCATAAAGGTTTGATGTTACAATTAATCACATCAGTCATATCATTCTTTCCCTTGTATGTGTTATGCTCCATGTCTTCTTTTAATTTGAAAAAGCTCATACTTTTTCTAAAAATGACATTGATAGCCCGTCTTTCAAGATGGAAATAATTAATATAAAAAAATCTCGTATATATTTTAAAATTTGAAATGATGCGACACCTCGTGAACTTGACCACTGTTTGTCTCAACCAATCAACATTAGCCTCATTAGACATCATTAAATTTTCTTTCTTTTTCCACAAGCTGAATAACATGCTTGGGTAGAGAGTTTAAGTTTCTCCAACATCTTAAGCCATTCACCGCAAGACCCATGGTCACTAGCATGTTTGCCACCACACTACCTTCATGGTAAATGTGTTGAATGTTGAAGTCATTGAACCTAGGGAGTAGCGAACAGATGTGTTGCAGCACATTTGCCAGGATCCATCCAGTAGTATAATTCCCTTTAACTAGCTCAATTATAATTTTAGAATCACCTTATATGATTAATATTTTAATCCCAATATCAAATGCCACCTTTAGACCCCATAGGAGGGAAGACATCTCAGCCAAATTATTAGACCCCTTCCCCAGGTGGACTACATAGGCAAGGATTAGGTGACTTTTTTTATCTCTAAGAATACCTCCTCCTGCAGAAATACCATTGGAGGTAGTGCCATCAAAGTTCAGTTTGGTTATGTATTCCTCTAGGGGTGACCATTTAGTGTTTAGTCTTGTTAGAATTTTGGAATTGTCTATCACGTAGAAGGAGGTGGGAAGAACCCATTCCTTAGCTATCATACACTCCACTCCCTTCGGGGGATGGGGATTTTCTAGTGTCAGGTATCCAGGTTTTCCTTCAGTAGATTCACAATCAGCTGCATTGTTCCTTCAACATTACTATGTTCTCCTCTAAAAATATGATTGTTTCATTCTTCCATAGACTCTAGCAGACATGTGGGGGTAATAGGCACCAAAGGATGTTGATGAGAGGGTGCTTAGCTATTCGACCCTAGTTATTAATGAATTGGTCTAAGTGCTCCAAAAAGACCTAGTCCAGCTGCAGTTTGCGCATTATTTTTCCCTACACCTGAGAAGTGTAAGGGTAGTGAATAAGAATATGATTTATTGTCTCAGCCTACATTTTACAAATAACACACCTGTTGACCAGCTGGACTCCCCATTTCTGGAGGTTGTCCAACATAAGGATTTTTCCATGAAGAGAGGTCCACCAAAAAAAATTATTTTGGGGATGAGCTAGGGAAACCAAACCTTTCCCTAACTCATCTCATCAGCCAAAACCTTAATGTTAGAAAGGTAAGCTGATTTGACTGCAACCTCCCCCAATTTTCTATGACACCACACATCCTTGTCAACAATTTGAGAGATGGGGATCTTGATCTTAGCAATCAATTTTTGTAGCTCCAGAATGTGGGGTGGGATATGCTCCTGCCCATGGTAAGCATTAGCAAGGTTCTTCCATTTCTTATCCAGAGAAATTTAGTCACTAACTTTGTCTTCAAATTGAGAAGAAAAACAATCCTTGAGGAGACTAAGTTTGTTTCTACTCAGAGGTTTATCTCCCACCCACCATTCCTCCCCAAAACTTATCTACTTGCCACCACCCACCACCCATTTTAAGCCTCTGAGGAGGGAGCTTTTACTTTTCACCACGAAATTCCAAAATTTATAGCCAGTGGGGTAGTTTTTGTTGGAATAATGATCTATTTTTCATCAGTGAATGCACTTAGTGAAAACACTTATTCGATTCTGAATGCTTACCGAGGTCATCACTCAGTCCACAGCCTATACCGAGTATTCAGTAAAGCTCACCGATCAAATAGTTCAAACCGAGCAGTAAGGCAGTCACCGAGTATATGAGAAGAACAGCAGTTACCGAGCAGATGGTAGTCACCAAGCTTCACTTTAACTACCGAGTCATCAGTTGAAGTCAGTTACTACCGAGTCACCAGTGGTTACCGAGTGACACTATATCTACCGAGTCACCACAGCTACCGAGTTCCAAGCTACACTTCGGGACTAGTATGGACCGAGCTTCTACTCTTACCGAGAGCATGATGATGCCGAGTATTGTAGTGGATGATGAGTATCAGAAGATCACTGAGCCAGCTTGAGGAACCGAGCTTCTACCGACTCAGTAATATTTTGTTCACCTATGTAAGGCCGACTTAAGAATGAGTTTATGTTATTAATTTATATGAGGCCGACCTT
>MU225018.1:158634-182459 GCA_018584345.1 Thuja plicata | reverse complement strand
CATTGTAAGCCTTAACCGGCCAACTTTTACTGCAGTACCAAATTTTTGTGGGTACCATCCCCACCCCTGTTTTACTTTCTATTTGGAAGGTTTCTGGGTTACCAATCTTTGTGTTATGTGTTATGAAAGATTACATTTTCATGCTTGCAGTAGATTAGATGAATGAATGATTAAAGAATATAAAATTACAGAAATGATTTAAATTTGAAGAGTTACTGATTCACCCCTCCCCTCTTAGTAACTTGGTTAGTCCTGAATATTTCCAATAGTTTTGGCCTAGGGGGAATTGGTCATTTAAGTAGTATTTGGCCTTCAGAATTTTACACCAACCAGAGTTACCTTTAGAGAGTTGCCACAAAAGTTTGGTAATTAGCGCCTTATTAAGATCTTTTATCTTTCTCACTCCTAGCCCTCCCACCTTCTTAGGTTGGCAAACTGTTTCCCAGCTAATCAGTTTCATTTTAGTCTTTTCCTCCGTTTCGGACCATAGGAAGTTCCTTTTGATTTTTTCTAGTTTCTCTGTAGTTCTGTCATTGATTTTGAAAAGAGAAAGGAAGTAAATAGGTATTCCTTGGAGGGCCACTGCTAGAAGTTGGAGCTTCCCCGCATTACTGAGGACCTTACCTTTCCATCTTGGCAATTTTTTCTACATTTGTTTGAGTATGGAGTTCCAGAAAGGATCTGAGACTTCCTTCATAGTGAGAGGGGGTCTGAGATACGTGTCAGGAAGTAGACCACCCTTACAGCCAATACATTCTATAATTTTCAATTGGGTTCCCTATTAAGAATTAAAGAAGTAAATTTTAATTTTACTATAATTAATCACCTTACCCAAAGCCTCTGCATAAACATTCAACAGAGCTTTCCATTCTCTCACTTCTCTAATGCAAGCTTTCCCAAATAGAAATGTGTCATCCATAAATTGTTGAATGATTTCAGGAGGAAGAGTGGAAGCTGGTTTAAATCTGGAAATGTGTCAAGAAGCCTCTAGTCTCAATAAATTATGAGCCAACACCTCAGCCACAAGTAGGAACAAATAAGGGGATAGAGGGTCACCTTAGTACAAGCCTCACTCTAGATTAAAGGACCCCCAAGGAAAACCATTTACAAGAACCACAAATTCAACATTTTCCACCGCCTCCTTGACAATTCTTATGAAATTTGCATTAAAGACAAGCTTTTTTAGCACCCCATATAGGAATTTCCAAATCACCTTATCATACACCATAGAAATGTCTAGTTTCAGCACCATGCCAGCATTATTACTTCTATCCATCGAGTGAATGATTTCATGGGTAGTGATAACCGCGTCTAGGATTTGCCTTCCCAGAACAAACCCATTCTGGTTAGGGTTAATTATTTTACCCAAGAGAGGTTTGATCCTATTTGTGATGATTTTTGAAAGGATTTTATAAACTGTATTACAGAGGCTGATAGGCCAAAAATCACTTAGTTCCTTGGGGTCTTGAACTTTAGGGACAAGAACAATGTAAGTTATGTTAATTCTCTTGAGGATTTTGCCAGTTCTAAAAAAATCATGAGTAGCATGGATAATATCATATTTTATGACATCCCAAAAGTGTTGGAACAAAGATGAGGCAAATCCATCTGGACCGGGAGATTTGAAATCCCCCATGGAGAAAATTACAGTTTTGACTTCCTCTTTAGAAACCTTGGAAAGCAGTGAATCGTTCTCTTTTATAGAAATAATAGTCGGGATATCCTCCAAGAGATGAGAGTTGTCAGAATCAACCCCCCTCCATAGCAGGCTTCTAAAAGTGTCACGAAAGAAATCTACCACATGATTATGCATGTCTTCTTCCTCAATCATCACCTCCCCACTGGCAGCCAAAGATTTAATAGTATTTCTTCTTTTATGGATTGAAGCAGATCTGTGGAAAAAAGTCAAGTTGCGGTCACCTTCCTTGAGCCATTAGATACGAGATCATTTCTTCCAAAATATTTCCTCCCTTTTGAGGTTGTCTTTCCATTTTTTCCTCCATCTCTCTTCCTCAATATGAGCTTCCCAAGAGGAATTTTCGATGGCCATTTCATTTTGGAGGAGTTTAATTTTTTCGTCTATCTCTTTCTTACACTGGAAGATATCCCCAAACTTATTTTTGCTCCACCCGTGGGCCTCCCTTTTGATAATTTTAAGCTTCTCTGCAATTTTGAACATAGTCATTCCCCTAATAGGTGTTTTCCACCACATTTTTATATAGTCATCAAATTCCTGGTGAGAATGCCACATGATCTCGTAGCAGAATGGCCGAGGTCCAGCATAAGCTTCCTCCTCCTAATCAAGAATCAAAGGAGAGTGATCAACCATAGTCCTTGGGAGGTGCGAGAGGACAATCAGAGGGGAAATATCCCACCCATAAGAGATCAACCATCTATCTAGCCTAACCAGGATAAGGTGCCTACCTTTTCTATTGTTAGACCAAGTAAAACCCATGCCCTGCAACTCAATATAAACCAAATCACTTATCCTCATGAAATCAGCCAGCTCTTGCATACTATCAGAATAATCTGGGGACCCTCCCAATTTCTCAGAAGGAAATAGGGGAGAATTAAAATCCCTAGCACACATAATAGGGTAATCATGGTCAGCATCAATGAGGTTAGATATTCCCCCCCTAGAGTCTACTCCATTACATTCTAGAGTTTCGGGCATAAAAGTTGAACATATACCAGGAGGTATTATTCCAAGTAAAAAATGTAGCAAGAAAGTTATGAGAAGAAGCCATAATGTTTCCAGATAACTTACTTGGGTTCCAGACAGTAGCAACACCACCTAAAGCCCCATCAACTTCACTGTCTAGGAAGGCCACTCCTAGCCAAATTTTATCAACCAACGGCGCAAAAATATTGTACTTCATTTTAACCTCTTGTATGAGAACCATGTCAACTCGGAGCTCTGTAATATACTTCTTCAAAGTGAACTATTTTTGTTAGTTGTTCATGCCCCTTATGTTCCATGATAGTAACTTCATCTTTTACCTTTTTGAGAGTCTTCCTGGGTTAGTTGCCTTCCACTGGCAAAGGCCATTCCTGCTTCCTTAGCTCTGGTCGCCTTAGCCGATGGGCGGCCAACTTTTTTTTCACTCTCTACATCTGCCGTCTTTTTTGACTCTAGTCCTTCATCCATCTTCTTGCTCCTAGTTTTCCTTTTAGGTTCTGACCAGTTGAGGCCAGAAGTCAAGGGCTTCAAGGAGGATGTTCTCATTATTTCTGCCTCAAAATTTGAACCGCATTACCGAGTGGAAGATGTTTCTCTCCAAAATTTTCCTTTTAGATCACTTCTAGCCACCTGAGTCTTATTTTTCGTACTAGCATCACGACCATTAGGACTGTTAATGAGAGTTTTAGAGACATCCATTAATGCTATGACCATTTCTCCATCTTCAAGGGCCATACCCATCACCTTCTTCTAATGCCTCAACATTCTCGGCCTTTGTGTTCCTTACTGACCCTTCCTTCATCTGCCCTTTTTCTAAGGCCTCAGTCTTCTTGGTCTTTGTGTTATTTACTGGCCCTTCCAACTCTATCCCACCACCATGGAGGGGGGAATCCACCATGGGAAGGATGTTCAACTGTGGTATCCACCAAAGGCACAACTGACTCAACATTATTAACCTTAGGCGAGGGGCATGTGGCAGGTTATTCCTCCAACCTAGAAGAGCCCTTACAGGTACTCACCACATATGCTGGCAGTGTAGTGTGGCATTTTCATAAACAATGGCATGGTTCTAGTTAGATGATCCATTGTTAGATGTATTATATCATCTATTTGTATATGATTTATAGTTATGTCATAATGGTTATGTATATGTTAGGAAATCATTTTGATTACAGTTTTCTGATAATACTGAACCTATATCTATATGCACATGGATCATTGTGATATTTTACAATAATGTTTGTTGTGTTTGGTATGGTATGAGACAGAGTCATAGTTACTTACTTCGACGAGATCCACATGATAAACTAGTCTCAACCATTGTTTGTTATATTATATGTATGCATATGTTTGTCTTTGTGATGAAATGTTTGCAGGTACTAGGCTAGGTCTTTCCTGAATTGTTAGGAGTGAGTGTGCCCTATCACAATATCTCAATGGTAATAGAGGGGAGATAATATTCAGGCCTAAATCCATACCCTAAACCCTTATTTTATCCTAGAATTGGACAAGAATTTGATTAACTATCATAGTGGTTAAATTTGTCAAATGACATAGATTCGTGAGCCTATTTGTATGTGTTTGTGGTTCTATTTCAGTTGCTTTTATGTTTCAATGGTTTTCTATTTAGATGAGTTTTAGATGGTTTAATGATGCTTTTGGCTTGATTTATTTAATGAATAACTATGGAAAATATTAATGTTAATTATTGTACCTTTAATAAGGTTAAAAAATTGATATATAAAATATATGGTTATTTAATAATTAAATATATATATTTAATTAATTTATTTAATTATTAAGTCTTGATTTAAATAATTGAGATTTAATAAATATTATATTAAATTAATTGTAATTAATTGTGCATAGTTGAATTATTGAATATTACTTTAAGCTGCATGATTAGTTGATTTATTTAATTGAAATATTCTCACATGCATTTTCAATTTAACACTTTGTCTTTATATTATAAAGTTGAGTTATGCATGCTTTAAGTGAAAATTGAGAATAAATATTTTCTTTTAATTATTAATTAGATTATTTATATTCCATTTAGGGTTTTCACTTTTGAAAATCTAAGTGCTTGGTTTTCTATATCCTTGGTTTGAAAGCCATTTTGGAGGTTATTCAATGAGGGGAGAAATGAAAATTAGTTGATGAAAAAATTGTGAAAGTTTGAGAGCATTTTGGAGCATTTTTGGAATTATTCTTTGATTGGAATTGTGGATTTTGTTTCTCTCATCAGTTATTCAGGTAGGATCTTGTTCATGTTAATTCTAGCTTTCGAATCCCTGCCTTCCATGCATTCGAAAAGCTAGGATAATTTGTGTGATCTTCCTTGTTTGATTATTGTGTGGTTTATTGATTTAAAATTATAGAAATATATTCTTGTTTCAATTTTATATTTTCCTTGAAGTTTGCATGTCAGATCTGTGCTTGTTGGCATAAAGATTTCACTTTTAGGTGTTAGTTACAAAATGGGCATTAGGGTTTTTATGTGGAAATGAATTTGTTCAAAATTGCCTTTAGGGTTTCAATTTGGGAAAAATATCCATTTTTAAAGAAACTTGATGATTATTGCCAAGAAAGGGTTTAAACCCTCAAATTTGTGAATATATTACCTTGAAAGTGAAAATTTACCTTTGCCATGTTGCCAAAATCGGGTCCAAATTTGCATGAAAACAAAACAATTGAGTTAAAATTGCATGCTTGAGAAAGAAACTCTTCTTAAAAATAAATTAAAATATTAGATTTAAAATGTATCTTGTTATTATCAATTTGCATGCTTAAAAGAAAGAAAACTCTTTATAAAAAAAAATAAAGAAATTAATATTAAATTAGACATCTTTCTTATTTTTATCAATTTGCATGCTTAGAAAATCGTCTTAAAGAAATAAAGAGTTATTAATAAATTTAGAATATTTATCTTGTTCACATCAAATTGCATGCTTTATTATTTGAGTAATTTAATATTATTGCATATAAATATAAAATGAGGATAAATGCATGTTCTCTCTTTTATTATAAAAATTAATTAAATAAGATTTTTTAAAGAATAAGTATTTATAAGATATATTTATTTGCATGTTGTTTAAGAAAGATAATTTTATATGTATTAAAACAATTTTTGTTGGAATTTGCATGCAATAGTATTCTATTTTTAGAAATTATATTTTTTCAAAAAAAAAAGAATTTTTTTAGAATTCACATGGAGTGGTATTCTATTTTTAGAAATTATATATATTTTTTTAAAAGATTTTTTTTAGAATTCGCATCGAGTGGTATTCTATTTTTTGAAATTATATTTTTTTCAAAAAAAAAAAAAATTTAAAAATTCGCAGAGTGGTATTCTATTTTTTAAAATTATATTATTTAAAAAATAAAATTAATTGTAATTATATTTGGTTTTTAGTAATTATTAAATAGATTAATTTATATGGGGTGAATTTTATAAATTGGTCTATATAGGCTTGATATGCATTTTCTTTAAAAAATTGAATTATATTGTTGATAGTAGTTTTATCAGATAAACTAATTTGCATAGTGTTACTATAAATGAGTTTATCACTGAATGTTATTGTCTTTCTGGAATTCTACTCATTATGTGATGATGTGTCTTCTGAGTGACTAATCAAAAGATTATGTGTTTCTTTTTTTTTTGTGATACTGCTATGTGTTAGTGGTCTATTGGGATTAGTTGGCTAGCAGGAGGTGAAACTAGAGGTTTTGGGTTTTCTATGACTATGATGTTGTGGGTTTTAGTGCATGTGCATGTTGTCATCGATTTTGGGTCTTGATCTTATTACACAACCTGATTTGTCTCAACCAGTCTTATGTGATCATGTGATAGTACTTTATGTGGTATTGGATAATTGAGAACCAATAGTTCTTGTGTAGGAAAGAACAAGATTTGAGAGTTATGTTCTTCTGTTTGATATTGTTTAGTTTCTCTGGGGGTGTATCCCTATACAAGTAGAAATCAGTGATGAGGTTTGTGATATAACTTTATGATGTTCTTTTTTGAACCTAGGGTAGGTTACCTAGTTGTATACTAGGAGGTGTCTTGCAATAAATTGATGGAGCTCACAAGTGGCTACTAGGATCATTTATTGTAATTAATTCTAACAAGTGATAACATAATAATTTATTACGAGTTCTAGAATAATCTAATAAGATATTAAGTCTCACCCATGTTTCAATGCTATTATAGGCCAAGATGGAGGATGAGTTGATGCTTTCCGCCTTGATGGGTGTGTGGCATAGGTAGTCATTTTGTCTGTTTGAAAGGTCATTGGCACCGTGTATGGTCACTTGAGAACCGGGATCCATTAAGAGATTTCTAGGACAAAACTCAAGGGTTAGACATACATGATGACACCTTCCTATATACAACTTAGGTTATCCTACATGTGTCAGTTACCTTTGATATTTGGTAGATTTCCTTATTGTGATTCAGAGAGCTTCTAAGAACTTCTTATGCATTTCTTTATGATGGTTGTATACCCTTGATGTTTGTCTTCTTTTTGTATACCCATGTGAGTGGGAATGTTATTATCTCCTCAGCACACTGGTAGTGGACCTTTGGTTCCACGTGGTTGGGTGCTCATGATTCTTATTACCATTGAGATTTGACGTTCATCTTCATGCTTGGATGATCGTTGTTGGAGTTCTTCTTCTATCTACTTCATCTTCTAAAAATTTGTATAATTTCATGAGTTGTATACTTGTACCATATGTGTATATTGAGGGACATCCTTGGAGGATGTATTGTATGGTATTGTTATTTATTATTGCATACCCTGCAACATGTGTAGTGGATGTTGATTCAGTTTTGTATGTGGTCTTATTATATGAGATGTGTATTATTAGATTTAGTTGATGTATCCTATGTGAGGTCTTTATAGTTGTTCTCGTAGATTATTTTTCTTAAGTAATTCTACGCTAAGGAACCCTCAAGAGTTGTAACCTTTGTTGATTTGTATTTATGTATATGTCATTTGTCTCATTATGTTGCTTCCACATTGTTAAAATTATTATTTATTAACATTTAAAAAAATTAATCTGTTAACTTGGTCCCATGTTTAGGTTAGTTCTCCTGGGTTCCCTGGTGGGGTATTACACTTGGTATCAAAGCACATGTTTCTACACTAGGAGCATTGGGAAATTTGTGTGCCCATTAGATGGTTAGTAGTGCATGTTAGCACATGTCTGATCGTGTCTTGAGAGTCATTGTTCATGATCTCTTATTTTTTTGTGGTTCTTCCCACTTGATTTGGGAATGATGTTTAGTCTTGGTTGCTATAGGTGGATACATACTAAGGCTTGAATTGTGCTAGGATCTGTGACTGAAACTCTAAGTTCTCTACTCCTATCGATGCCCATGAAGTTTGTAATCATCGATAGAAGTGTTTTGATAACATGAGAAGATGGCTTGCTTCTTTCAGTCTTGTGTGGTTGGTATGTATGAAGACTTGGTGATGGTCATTTGACTACCTTGTCTATTATAGCATGATATTTGATGTACTTTGTGTGTGATATGCTGTGGTGATTAAGTTCTAGTTTGAAGAACTCCTTGTTGCGTGTTTTCCTTCCCTTGAATGATTTGTGGTTTTTGAGTGACCTATTTCTTAGCCTCTTGAGTGTGATTTTATTGATCATGTATGATTGGATTCACATTCTGTATATATTGAATTGACTTTTTTTGAATTATATGAACTGTATTGAGTGAGTGTTGTAATCAACTATGATGGAATATGATTGATTATAAAAAATTGTGAAGTAAATTCTTGTTTGTTCAATACATTGTGCATAATTTAGATGTATATATCAATCATGAGGGGTGTATTAATAGATTATAATTGTACCTTATTATTATAGATCAATTCGGGTAAAGGACCTAAGTCCCCAAATAAATTATGCATTGTATCCTTAATAGAACTCTTGCTAGTAACATGGTAGAAATCATAATTGCATGAAGTTGCATAAAGATGATGTAGAAATATAACAATTATCTTTCCTTGAGTGACTGTGTGCATCCTTTAATGCATCTAACATGAAATATTTTTCATGTCTTAAAGTGAATACTCCCTTGAGTGTGGCTAACCCTAGTCACCTTCTTAAGTGAAATGTTTTTCTTATATTGGCTATTAATTTTGGTTTATTGATATCATGTTGTGTTGTATGTGGTCAACATTAATTTTTTTTGAACTTTCTTATTAATGGATTAGTCACCCAAATCTCTTTTCACTCTCTAGTTTCTGGTGTTAGTCATATCTAATTTATTGTTGGAATTTCAGGCTTCTGTGATTTAATGTTGAACTTTGGAAGTTCTCCCACTTGGGTTTTCCTTTGACATGTATGGTGGCTATTCTGAATATTTATGGTTTTTGACCATGTTCGATGATAAGTATTATAAATCTACCATGTTCATTGTGGACCCCTGATAGTATGTATAAGGTAGGACATCGCAGGGATTACACTGTAATTGTATGTGGATGAAATGAATTATGTACAATTTATATATTTGTGTGAGTGTTGCATTAGGTAAGGCTGCATGAACTGTTCAAATTTCTACTCGATATAATCATGAGGAGGTGTCTTCTATATTAAGCTTTAGTATGTATGTATTTCATGATTATTGAAAACATTAAATATATTCACTTATTTAAGAAATGTTAGATGATGAACAAATGATTAAGGTGATTTTTGGCTTATGCTTAAATTTGAATTATATTATTCTTTTTGATTCGTTATGCGTATCTTAAAACAAGATAGTTAAGTTGAATTACATTGGTTCTTTCATGAAGTTTAAATAAGTGATTGTTGTGATTGGATATTATTTGGTGATTATGAGTTGGGTGTACCTTCTTGTTTGATCCTTTTAATTAGGGGGTGTAGCACTATGGTGTGAACCTTTTTGTTTCATTACTTGATTAGTTATCGACTTCTAGGAGTAAGCCTAGTTTTAGGGGAGGAGGATGTAATAGGTACCCCTTAGTCTGTCTATCTATCTCTATTTCTAATCTATTTTAGACCATACTATGTGTGTGTTAGGTGTTTCAGGTGGTTTTAAGGATAATCATCTGTTAATTTTCATAATGTTATTGATCCATTGTTAGATGTATTATATCATCTATTTGTATATGATTTATAATTATGTCATAATGGTTATGTATATGTTTGGAGGTCATTTTGATTATGGTTTTCTGACAATACTGACCCTATATCTATATGCATATGGATCATTGTGATATTTTATATTACTATTTGTTTTGTTTGGTATGGTATGAGATAGAGTTGTAGTTACTTACTTCAGCAAGATCCACATGATAAACTAGTCTCAACCATTGTTTGTTATATTATGTGTATGCATATTTTTATCTTTGTGATGATAGGCTTGCAGGTACTGGGCTATGTCTTCCTTGAATTGACAAGAGTGAGTGTGCCCTATTACAATATCTCAATGGTAAGAGAGGGGAGATAATATTTAGGCCTAAATCTAAAACTAAACCCTTATTTTGTCATAGAATTGAACAAAAATCTGATTTACTATCCTTGTGGTTCTGTTTCAGTTGCTTTTCTATTTCAATGGTTTTCAATTTAGATGAGTTTTAGATGGTTTAATGATGTTTTTGGCTTGATTTATTTAATGAATAACTATGGAAAATATTAATGTTAATTATTGCACCTTTAATAAAGTTAAAACATTGATATATCAAATATATGGCTATTTAATAATTAAATATTAATTAAATGCCTATATTTAATTAATTGATTTAATTATTAAGTCTTGATTTAAATAATTTAGATTTAATAAATATTAAATTCAATTAATTATAATTAATTGTGCATAGTTGAATTATTGAATATTACTTTAAGTTGCATGATTAATCTATTTATTTAATTGAAATATTTTCACATTCATTTTCAATTTAACACTTTGTCTTTATATTATAAAGTTGAGTTATGCATGCTTTAAGTGAAAATTGAAAATAAAGATTTTCTTTTAATTATTAATTAGATAATTTATATTTCCTTGAGGGTTTTCACTTTTTGAAAACCTAATTTCTTAGTTTTCCATATCCTTGGATTGAAAGCCATTTTGGAGGTTATTCAATGAGGGGAGAAAGGAAAACCAGATGATGAAAGAATTGTGAAAGCTTGAGAGTATTTTGGAGAATTTTTTGGAATATTCTTTGCTTGGAATTGTGAATTTTGTTCCTCTTATCAGTTATTCAGGTGGGATCTTGTTCATGTTAATTCTAGCTTTCGGATCCCCATCTTTCATACATCCAAAAAGATAGGATCCTTTATGTGATCTTCCTTGTTTGATTATTGTGGGGTTTATTGATTTAAAATTTAATAAATATATTCTTGTTTCAATTATGTGTTTTCTTTCAAGTTTGTATGTCATATTTGTGCTTGTTAGGATAAAGATTTCATTTTTAGGTGTTAGTTGCGAAATGTGCATTAAGGTTTTCATGTGGAAATGAATTTGTTCAAAATTGCCTTTTGGATTTCAATTTGAGAAAATGTCTATTTTTAAAGAAAATTGATAATTATTACCAAGAAAAGGTTTAAGCCCTCAGATCTGTGAATATCTTACCTTGAAAGTGAAAAATTCACCTTTGACATGTTCTTGCCAAAACCGGGTCTAGATTTGCATGAAAATAAAATAATTGAGTTAAAATTGCATGCTTGAGAAAGAAACTCTTTTTGAAAATAAATTAAAATGTTAGATTTAGAACGTCTCTTGTTATTATCAATTTTCATGTTTAAAAGAAAGAAAACTCTTTTAAAAAAAATAAAATAAAATAATATTAAATTAAACATCTTTCTTGTTTTTATCAATTTGCATGCTTAGAAAATCCTCTTAAGAAAATAAAGAGTTATTATTAAATTTAGAAGATTTCTCTTGTTTGCATCAAATTACATGCTTTTGTTATTTAAGTAATTTAATATTATTGCATGTAAATATAAAATGAGGATAAATGTGTGTTCTCTCTTTTATTATGAAAATTAATTAAATAATATTTTTTAAAGAATAAGTATTTATAAGATATATTTATTTGCATGTTATTTAAGAAAAATTTATTTATTTGTATTAAAATAATTCTTGTTAGAATTTACATGCAATAGTATTCTATTTTTAGAAATTATCTTTTTTCAGAAAAAATAAATTTAGAATTTGTATGGAGTGGTATTCTATTTTTAGAAATTATATATATATTTTTTTAAAAAGATTTTTTAAAAAATTCGCACGAAGTGGTATTCTATTTTTAGAAATTATATTTTTTTATTAAAAAAAAAGATTTTTTTATAATTCACATAGAGTGGTATTCTATTTTTACAAATTATATTATTTAAAAAAAAAAAAAGGACCTAAGTCCCCAAATAAATTATGCATTGTATCCTTAATAGAACTCTTGTTAGTAACAAGTAGAAATCATAATTACATGAAGTTGCATAAAGATGATGTAGAAATGTAGCAATTATCTTTCCTTGAGTGATTGTGTGCATCCTCTAATGCATCTAATGTGAAAGATCTTGGATGTCATGAAGCGACTACTCCCTTGAGTGTGGCTAACCCTAGTCACCTTGTTAAGTGAATTTTTTTCTTATGTTTCTTATTAATTTTGGTTGATTGATATCTTCTTGTGTTGTATGTGGTCAACATTCATTTCTTTTGAAATTTATTATGAATGGATTAGTCACCCAAATCTCTTTTCATTATCTAGTTTGTGGTGTTAGTCACATCTAATATATTGTTGGAATTTCGCGCTTCTATGATTTAATCTTGAACTTTGGAAGTTCTCCCACTTGGGTTTTTCTTTGACTTGTATGGTGGCTATTCTAAATGTTTGTGGTTGCTGACCATGTTCTATGATAAGCATTGTTTCTATCATGTTCATTGTGGACCCCTGATAGTATGTATAAGGGAGGGCATCGCAGGGATTGCACTGTAATTATATGCAGACAAAATAAATTATGTAATTTATATATTTGTGTGAGTGTTGCATTAGGTAAGGCTGCATGAACTATTCAAATTTCTACTCGATATAATCATGAGTAGGTGTCTTCTATATTAAGTTTTAGTATGTATCTATTTCATGATTCTTGAAAGCATTAAAGATATAGACTTATTTAAGAAATGGTAGATGATGAACAAATGATTAAGGTGATTTTTTTCTTATGCTTAAATTTGAATTATATTATTCTTTGTTATTCATTATGGAAATCTTAAAATAAGATAGTTAAGTTGAATTACATTGGTTCTTTCATGAAGTGTAAATAAGTGATTGTTGTGCTTGGTATATTCTTTGGTGATTATGAGTTGGGTGTACCTTCTTGTTTGATCCTTTTAATTAGGGGGTGTAGCACTATGGTGTGAACCTTTTTCTTTCCTTACTTGATTAGTTATCGACTTCTAGGAGTAAACCTAGTTTTATGGGAGGAGGATGTAATACCTACCCATTACTCTGTCTATCTATCTCCGTTTTTGATCTCTTTCAGACCATACTATGTGTGTGTTAGCTATTTTAGGTATTTTAAGAATATTCATGCATTAATTTTCATAATGCTATTGATCCATTGTCAAATGTATTATATCATCTATTTTTATATGATTTATAATTATGTCATAATAGTTATGTATATGTTAGGATGCCATTTTGATAATGGTTTTCTAACAATACTGACCCTATATCTATATGCACATGTATCATTGTGATGTTTTACATTACTATTTGTTGTGTTAGGGATGGTATGAGACAGAGTTGTAGTTACTTACTTGGATGAGATTCACATGATAAACTAGTCTCAACCATTGTTTGATATATTATATGTATGCATATGTTCATCTTCACGATGATAGATTTGCAAGTATCGGGCTATGTCTTCTCTGAATTGGCAGGAGTGAGCGTGCCCTATCATAATATCTCAATGGTAAGAGAGGGGAGATAATATTCAGGCCTAAATCCATATCTTAAACCCTTATTTTATCCTACAACTAGACAAGAATTTGATTGACTATCCTAGTGGTTGAATCTGTCAAATGACGTGGATTGATGAGCTTGTTTGTATGTGTTTGTGGTTTTGTTTTAGTTGCTTTTCTATTTCAGTGGTTTTCTGTTTAGATGAGTTTTAGATGGTTTAATGATGTTTTTGGCTTGATTTATTTAATGAATAACTATGGAAAATATTAATGTTAATTATTGCACCTTTAATAAAGTTAAAACATCATGGAAGAGTAAGCAGCGACAAGACATTCTGTGTTCCTTTTTGATGAATGGAGAAATGTAGTTAAATCTATGTATATTGCACTTTCAAAAGTATAAAAATGTATTAGGAATGGTGTATGCATGGGAGGTTGCTTATACTCCATTTTGTATGCAAATCACAACTAGATTAATATGCTTCTTTTTGTAAATTCAAATGTTTATAAGGTTGCAAGTAAAGGGATGAGGCTAGGTTTTCTTACTGATTCTTTCCTAGCTGACCTTTTGAATCAGATATTAATAAAATATTATAGTGGCTTGCCACTTTTGCTTACAAAAAAACAAAAAGTTAAAACATTGATATATGAAATATATGGCTATTTAATAATTAAATATTAATTAAATGTCCATATATAATTAATTGATTTAATTATTAAGTCTTGATTTAAATAATTAAGATTTAATAAATTTTAAATTCAATTAATTATAATTAATTATGCATAGTTGAATTATTGAATATTACTTTAAGTTGCATGATTAATTGATTTATTTAATTTAAATATTCTCACATGCATTTTCAATTTAACACTTTATCTTTATATTATAAAGTTGTGTTATGCATGCTTTAAGTGAAAATTGAGAATAAAGATTTTCTTTTAATTATTAATTAGATAATTTATATTTTCTTTAGGTTTTTTACTTTTTGAAAACCTAATTGCTTGGTTTTGTATATCCTTTGATTGAAACTCATTTTGGAGGTTATGCAATGATGGGAGAAAGGAAAATCAGGTGATGAAAGAATTGTAAAAGCTTGAGAGCATTTTGGAGCATTTTTAGAATTATTCTTTTCTTATAATTGTGGATTTTGTTCCTCTCATCAGCTATTGAGGTAGGATCTTGTTCATGTTAATTCTAGCTTTCGTATCCCTATCTTTCATGCATCTGAAAAGCTAGGATCCTTTGTGTGATCTTCCTTGTTTGATTATTGTATGGTTTATTGATTTAAAATTTAAGAAATATATTCTTGTTTCAATTTTGTGTTTTCTTTCAAGTTTGCATGTCAGATTTGTGCTTGTTGGCATAAATTTTTTTTATTTTTAGGTGTTATTTGCAAAATGGGCATTAGAGTTTTCATGTGGAAATGAATTTGTTCAAAATTTCTTTTAGGGTTTCAAATTGGAAAAAATGTCTATTTTTAAAGAAAATTGATGTTTACTGCCAAGAAATGGTTTAAACCCTCAGATCTGTGAATATGTTACCTTGAAAGTGGATAATTCACCTTTGTCATATTCTTGCCAAAATCGGGTCTAGATTTGCATGAAAATAAAACAATTGAGTTAAAATTGCATGCTTGAGAAAGAAATTCTTCTTGAAAATAAATTAAAATATTAGATTTAGAATATCTCTTGTTATTATCAATTTGCATGCTTAAAAGAAAGATAACTCTTTTTGAAAAACATAAATAAATAAATATTAAATTAGACATCTTTCTTGCTTTTATCAATTTGCATGCTTAGAAAATCTTCGTAAGGAAATAAAAACTTATTATTAAATTTAGAATATTTCTCTTATTTACGTCAAATTGTATGCTTTCTTATTTAAGTAATTTAATATCATTTCATGTAAATATAAAATGAGGATAATTCATGTTCTCTCTTTTATTATGAAAATTAATTAAATAAATTTTTTTAAAGAATAAGTATTTTTAAGATATATTTATTTGCATGTTATTTAAGAAAGATTTATTTATTTGCATTAAAATAATTCTTGTTGGAGTTTGCATGCAATAGTATTCTATTTTTAGAAATTATCTTTTTTCAAAAAATAAAAAAAAAATTTAGAATTCGCATGGAGTGGTATTCTATTTTTAGAAATTATATTTTTTTCAAAAAAAAAAAAAATTTATAATTCGCATACAGTGGTATTCTATTTTTTGAAATTATATTATTTAAAAAAAAAAAAACCTTTTACTTGTAATTATATTTAGTTTTTAGTAATTATTAAATAGATTNAAATTATATTTTTTTAAAAAAAAAAAAAAATTTATAATTCGCATACAGTGGTATTCTATTTTTTGAAATTATATTATTTAAAAAAAAAAAAACCTTTTACTTGTAATTATATTTAGTTTTTAGTAATTATTAAATAGATTAATTTATCTGGGGTGAATTTTATAAATCAGTCTATATAGGCTTGATGTGCATTTTCTTTAGAAAATTGAATTATATTGTTGATAGTAGTTTTATCAGATAAACTAATTTGTATAGTGTTACTATAAATTTGTTTATCATAGAATGTTATTACCTTTCTGGAATCTTACTCATTATGTGATGATGTGTCTTCTCATTGACTGATTAAAAGATTGTGTGTTTCTTTTCCTTTTTGTGATACTGCTATGTGTCAGTGGTCTATTGGGATTAGTTGGCTATCAGGAGGTAAAACCAGAGGTTTTGGGTTTTGTATTTCTATGATTTTGTGGGTTTTAGTTCATGTGCATGTTGTCATCAATTTTGGGTCTCGATCTTATTACCCAACCTAATTTGTCTAAACTAGTTTTATTTGATCATGTGATAGTACTTTATATGGTATTCGTTAATTGAGAACCAATAGTTCTTGTGTAGGCAAGAACCAGATTTGAGAGTTATGTTCTTCTCTTTGATATTGTTTAGATTCTCTGAGGGTGTATCCCTATACGAGCAGGAATCAGTGATGAGATTTGTGATATACCTTTATGATGTTATTTTTTGAACCTAGGGTAGGTTACCTAGTTGTATAGTAGGAGGTGGCTTGCAATAAATTGTTGGAGCTCACAAGTGGCTGCTAAGATCGTTTATTGTAAGTAATTATAACAAGTGATAATATAATAATTTATTAGGTGTTCTACAATAATCTAATAAGATATTAAGCCTCACCCATACTTGAGCACTATTATAGGCCAACATGGAGGATGAGTTGATGCTTTCCGCCTTGACGAGTGTGTGGCATAGTTAGTGACCTTGTCTATTTGAGAGGTCTTTGGTGTCGTGTATGGTCACTTAAGTGTCAGGATTCATTAAGAGATTTCTCAGACATAACTCAACGGTTAGACATACATGATGACACCTTCCTATATATAGCTTAGGTTATCTTACATGTGTTGGTTACCTCTGGTATTTTATAGATTTCCTTACTATGATCCAGAGAGCTTCTAAGATCTTCCTATGCATTTATTTATGATGGTTGTATACCCTTAATATTTTCCTTCTTGTTGTATACCCATGTGAGTGGGCATGTTATTATCTCCTCAACACCGTGGGAGTGGACCTTTGGCTCCACGTGGTCGGGTGGTAGTGATTCTTATTACCATTGAGATCTGACGTTCATCTTCATGCTTGGATGATCCTTGTTGCAGTTCTTCTTCTTTTATCTTCTTCATCTTCTGAAAACTTATACAGTTTAATGAGTTGTATACTTATACCATATGTTTATATTGGAGGACATCCTTGGAGGATGTATTGTATGGTATTATTATTTATTATTACATACCCTGCGACATATGCAATGGATGTTGATTTAGTTGTATATGTGGTCTTATTATATGAGATGTGCATTATTGGATTTAGTTGATGTATCCTTATGTCAAGTCTTTATAGTTCTTCTCATAGATTATTTTTCTTAAGTAATTCTACGTCAAGGAACCCTTAGGAGTTGTAAATTTTTTTGAGTTGTACTTATGAATATGTCATTTGTCTCATTGTGTTCCTTCCACATTGTTAACATTATCATTTATTAACATTTAAAAATAAATTATGCCAATAACTTGGTCCCATATTTAGGTTAGTTCTACTGGGTTCTCTGGCAGCACATTACACTTGGTATCAGACCACATGTTTCTACACTGGGAGCTCTGGGAAATTTGTGTGCCCATTATATGGTTAATAGTGCATTGTAGCACATGTCTCCTTATGTCTTGAGTGTCATTTTTCATGATCTCTTATTTTTGTGTGGTTCTTCCCACTTCATTTGGGAATGATGTTTAGTCTTGGTTTCTATAGGTGGATACCTACTGAGGCTCGAATTGTGCTAGGATCTGTGATTGAAACTCTAGGGTCTCTAGTCTTATTGATGCTCATGAAGTTTGTAATCATCTATAGGAGTCTTTTGATAGTGAGCAGATGGCTTGCTTCTTTCGGTCTTGTGTGGTTGGTATGAATGAAGACTTAGTGATGGTCATTTGACTGCCTACAGCATGATAGTTGATGTGTGTTGTATGTGATATGATCTAGTGATTAAGTTCTAGTTTGAAGAACTCCTTGTTGCGTGTTTTCCTTCCCTTGAATGATTTGTGGTTCTTGACTGACCTATTTCTTATCCTCTTGAGTGTGATGTTATTGATTGTGTATGATGGGACTCACATTTTGTATATATTGAATTAACTTTGTTTGAATTATATGAGCTGTATTGTGTGAGTGCTGTAATCAGCTCTGATGGAATATGACTGATTATAAAAATTGTAAATTAAATTCTTGTTTATTCAATACATTGTGCATAATTTAGATGTA
The DNA here is from genome assembly GCA_018584345.1 of Thuja plicata. Taxonomy (NCBI): domain Eukaryota; kingdom Viridiplantae; phylum Streptophyta; class Pinopsida; order Cupressales; family Cupressaceae; genus Thuja; species Thuja plicata. Next base: position 164,022 of record MU225018.1, on the reverse strand, counting down.
TATATCAATCATGAGGGGTACATTAATAAATTATAATTATACCTTATTATTATAGATCAATTCGGGTAAAGGACCTAAGTCCCCATATAAATTATGTAATGTATCCTTAATAGAACTCTTGTTAGTAACATAATAGAAATCATAATTGCATGAAGTTGCATAAAGATGATGTAGAAATATAATAATTATATTTCCTTGAGTGATTGTGTTCATCCTCTAACGCATCTAACCTGAATGATCTTGGATGTTGTGAAGCGACTACTCCTTTGAGTGTGGCTAACCCTAGTCACCTTGTTAAGTGAAATTATTTTTCTTATATTGGTTATTAATTTTTCTTGTTTGATATCTTGTTGTGTTGTATGTGGTCAACATTAATTTCTTTTGAACTTTATAATGAATGGATTAGTCACCCATATGTCTTTTCATTATCTAGTTTGTGGCATTAGTCACATCTAATTTATTGTTGGAATTGCGCACTTCTATGGTTTAATGTTGAACTTTGGAAGTTCTCCCACTTGGGTTTTCCTTTGAATTGTATGGTGGCTATTCTGAATGTTTGTGGTTGTTGACCATGTTCTGTGATAAGTATTATTTCTATCATGTTCATTGTTGACCCTTGATAGTATGTATAATGGAGGACATCGTAGGGATTGCACTGTAATTGTATGTGGATGAAATGAATTATGTAATTTATATATTTGTGTGAGTGTTGCATTAGTTAAGGCTACATGAATTGTTCAAATTTCTGATTGATATAATCATGAGTAGGTGTCTTCTATATTAAGCTTTAGTATGTATGTATTTCATGATTCTTGAAAGCATTAAAGATATAGACTTATTTAAGAAATGTTAGATGATGAAAAAATGATTAAGGTGATTTTTGGCTTACGCTAAAATTTGAATTATATTATTCTTTGTGATTCATTATGCATATCTTAAAATAAGATAGTTAAGTTGAATTAATTTTGTTCTTTCATGAAGTGTAAATAATTGATTGTGGTTATTGGTATATTCTTTTGGTGATTATGAGTTGTGTGTACCTTATTGTTTGATCCTTTTAATTAGGGGGTGTAGCACTATGGTGTGAACCTTTTCGTTTCCTTACTTGATTAGTTATCAACTTCCAAGAGTAAGCTTAGTTTTAGGGGAGGAGGATGTAATACCTACCCCTTAGTCTGTCTATTTGTCTCAGTTTCTAATCTCTTTTAGACCATACTATGTGTGTGTTAGTTATTTCAGGTGATTTTAAGGATATTCATGCGTTAATTTTCATAATGTTATTTATCCATTGTTAGATGTATTATAGCATCTATTTGTATATGATTTGTAATTATGCCATAATGGTTATGTATATGTTAGGAAATCATTTTGATTATAGTTTTCTGACAATATTGACCCTGTATCTATATGCACATGGATCATTGTGATGTTTTACATTACTATTTTTTGTGTTTGGTATGGTATGAGACAGAGACATAGTTACTTACTTCGGCGAGATCCACATGATAAAATATTCTCAACCCTTTTTTTATATTATATGTATGTATATGTTCATCTTTGTGATGATAGGTTTGCACGTACTGGGCTACGTCTTCTCTGAATTGGCAGGAGTGAGCATGCCCTATCATAATATCTCAATGGTAAGAGAGGGGAGATAATATTCAGGCCTAAATCCATACCCTAGACCCTTATTTTGTGCTAGAACTTGACAAGAATATGATTGACTATCCTAGTGGTTGAATCCATTAAATGACATGGATTCCTGAGCCTGGTTGTGTGTGTTTATGGTTCTATTTTAGTTTCTATTCTATTTCAGTGGTTTTATGTTTAGATTAGTTTTGGATGGTTTAATAATTCTTTTGGCTTAATTTATTTAATGAATAACTATGGAAAATATTAATGTTAATTATTACACCTTTAGTAAGGTTAAAATATTGATATATGAAACATATGGCTATTTAATAATTAAATGCCTATATTTAATTAATTGTATTAAGTCTTGATTTAAATAATTGAGATTTAATAAATATTAAATTTAATTAATTGAAATTAATTGTGCATAGTTGAATTATTGAATATTAATTTAAGTTGCATGATTAATTGATTTATTTAATTGAAATATTCTCACATGCATTTTCATTGTAACACTTTATCTTTATATTATAAAGTTGATTTATGCATGCTTTAAGTGAAAATTGAGAATAAAGATTTTTTTTTAACTATTAATTAGATAATTTATATTTTCTTTAGGGTTTTTATAAAGTGAAAACCTAATTGCTTGGTTTTCTATATCTCGTATTGAAAGCCATTTTGGAGGTTATTCAATGTGGGGAGAAAGGAAAATCAAGTGATGAAAGAATTGTGAAAGCTTGAGAGAATTTTGGAGCATTTTTGAAATTATTCTTTGCTTGAAATTATGGATTTTGTTCCTCTCATCAATTATTCAGGTAAGATTTTGTTCATGTTAATTCTAGCTTTCGGATCCCCGTCTTCCATGCATCCAAAAAGCTAGGATCCTTTGTGTGATCTTCCTTGTTTGATTATTGTGTGGTTTATTGATTTAAAATTTAAGAAATATATTCTTGTTTCAATTTTATGTTTTCCTTCAAGTTTGCATGTTAGATTTGTGCTTGTTGACAAAAAAAAATTATTTTTAAGTGTTAGTTGTAAAATGGGCATTAGGGTTTTCATGTGGAAATAAATTTGTTCAAAATTGCCTTTAGGGTTTCAATTTGGGAAGAATGTCTATGTTTAAAGATAATTGGTGATTATTGTCAAGAAAGGGTTTAAGCCCTCAGATCTGTAAATATCTTACCTTGAAAGGAGAAAATTCATCTTTGCCATGTTCTTGCCAAAATCGGGTCTAAATTTGCATGAAAATAAAACAATTGAGTTAAAATTACATGCTTGAGAAAGAAACTCTTCTTGAAAATAAATTAAAATATTAGACTTAGAATGTTTCTTGTTATTATCAATTTGCATGTTTAAAAGAGAGATAACTCTTTTTAAAAACAAAAATCAAATTAATATTAAATTAGCTATCTTTCTTATTTTTATCAATTTGCATGCTTAGAAAATCCTCTTAATAAAATAAAGAGTTATTATTAAATTTAGAATTTTTCTCTTGTTTGCATCAAATTGCATGCTTTCTTATTTAAGTAATTTAATATTATTGCATGTAAATATAAAATGAGGACAAATGCATGTTCTCTCTTTTATTATGAAAATTAATTAAATAAGATTTTTTAAAGAATAAGTATTTATAAGATATATTTATTTGCATGTTATGTAAGAAAGATTTATTTATTTGTATTATAATAATTCTTGTTGGAAATTTTTTTTTTTACGCAAATTTGGGTAGGCCACCAAATATATTATATATTATAAACTGATTCAAAGGTTCAGTTGGGAAAGAATCAGCAAGAAAACCCAACATCATCACCCATTACAATACTACAATTCTTGTTAGAATTTGCATGCAATAGTATTCTATTTTTAGAAATTCTATTTTTTTTTTTAAATGATTTTTTTTAGAATTTGCATTGAGTGGTATTCTATTTTAAGAAATTATATTTTTTTCAAAAAAAAAAAAGATTTTTTTTAGAATTCACATAGAGTGGTATTCTATTTTTAAAAATTATATTATTTCAAAAAAAAACTTTTACTTGTAATTATATTTGGTTTTTAGTAATTATTAAATAGATTAATTTATATGGGGTGAATTTTATAAATTGGTCTATATAGGCTTCATGTGCATTTTCTTTAGAAAATTAAATTATATTATTTTTTTGATAAATTATATTGTTGATAGTAGTTTTATCAGATAAACTAATTTGCATAGTGTTACTATAAATGTCTTTATCATGTTATTGTCTTTTTGGAATCATACTCATTATGTGATGATGTGTCTTCTAAGTGACTGATTAAAAGATTGTGTTTCTTTTCCTTTTTTTGATACTGCTATGTGTCAGTGGTTTGTTGGGATTAGTTAGCTAGTAGGAGGTGAAACCAGAGGTTTTGGGTTTCAGTGCATGTGCATGTTGTCATCAATTTTGGGTCTTGATTTTATTACCCAACCTGATTTGTCTCAACCAGTCTTATGTGATCATGTGAGAGTACTTTATGTGGTATTGGTTAATTGAGAACCAATAGTTCTTGTGTAGGCAAGAACCAGATTTGAGAGTTATGTTCTTCTCTTTGATATTGTTTAGATTCTTTGAGGGTGTTTTCCTATATGAGAAGGAATCAGTGATGATGTTTGTGATATATCTTTATGATGTTCTTTTTTGAACCTAGGGTAGGTTACCTAGATGTATAGTAGGAGGTGGCTTGCAATAAATTGCTAGAGCTCACAAGTGGCTGCTAGGATCATTTATTGTAAGTAATTATAACAAGTGATAACATAATAATTTATTAGGAGTTCTAGAATAATCGAATAAGATATTAAGCCTCACCCATTCTTGAGTGCTATTACAGGCCAAGATGGAGGCTGAGTTGATGCTTGCGGCCTTGAAGGGTGTGTGGCATAGTTACTGACTTTGTCTATTTGAGAGGTCATTGGCATCGTGTATGGTCACTTGAGTGCCAAGATCCATTGAGAGATGCCTAGGATAAAACTCAAGGGTTAGGGTGATCCCACAAAGCTGTGTCCCACTTTTTGGGATGAAAGATTTCAGACTTCCTTCAAAAAAAATATTTGATGGCTTTGCCTGAAGTATTGACTTCGTGCGAAGTGGCTGATAGGCTTTGCGTGAAGTACCCTACGTGCATGAGTTTGCATGAAGTCATGACTTCACACGAAGTACCCCATGTAGGGTACTTCGAACGAAGCCTTACTTCACACGAAGCCATTTTTTGCCATAAATTGTATAAATTTTTGACTACCCATTTCATTTTTACTATTCACTTTTGGAGATTTTGTGGACTCGGGGCTTAGAGTGAACCAATGATGACCAGTATGATGTCAGCAGCTCCCAGGCTTCTTTGATCTCTTGTGATTGTTACTAGTACCAGGTACACACATTTTTCTCATTTTTTATTGTAAATTGTATGTTTTATATTTATTTTAGTTAATTATTTATTTTAAATAATATTTAGTTTGTAGAAATGTTAGAAAATGATAGTTGAATTTTAGAATATGTTAGAAAATTATAGTAGTATGTTAGATAATCATAGTAAAATGTTAGAAAACATTAGAAAACATTAAAAAAAAAAGTATATTTATGTTTGCAAATGTTAGAAATTTGTAGCTTAATATGTACACATTAGAAAATATTAGCAAATTGTAACTTAGTATATATTATAAAATTACATAACTTAGTATATAAATTAGAAAATTTTAAAGTTTAGTATACATTAGAAAATATTAGAAAATTGTAACTTAGTAAA
>MU225018.1:139614-150368 GCA_018584345.1 Thuja plicata | reverse complement strand
GTTATGGTGATCAAAGTGACCTTATGTCTAAATTACAGTTACTGTCACTTTAGAACTCAATAAAATATGAAATATTGACCCAAAATGAATGAAACCAATTACATCCTCTAGATATTGAAGTTACAAACATAATTTTGAAATAATTACATCATTATCATATTTTAAAATAAATTTATGCTGATCAAAGTGACAGTCACTGCTTAAAATCATAGTTTTTTTACAAGAACCACTTTTTGGAGGAGAAAGAAAAATGAATTTTTATGAATTTTTATTTATTTTTTTAAAATAATATTTAGAAACTAGAAAGAAAATTCTAAAATACCCTAGTTTACATTATCTTCAAATTCCTTATAGTTTTCCGGCAATAGGTGTTTGAAATTGAAGTTTTTTCTCAAAATGTTGATCTCTATGTCAAAGTTGGCCAAAACATGGGGCACATTATTGTGGGACCACCTGTTAGACGTACATGATGAAACCTTCCTATATATAGCTTAGGTTATCCTACATGTGTCAGTTACCTCTGGTATTTTTTAGATTCCCTTATTGTGATTCAGAGATCTTCTAAGATTTTGTTATGCATTTCTTTATGATGGTTGTATACCCTTGATGTTTGCCTTCTTATTGTATATCCATGTAAGTGGGCATGTTATTATCTCCTCAGCATGGTGGGAGTGGACCTTTGGTTCCATGTGGTCAGGTGGAGTGATTCTTACTACCATTGAGATCCGACGTTCATCTTCATGGTTGGATGATCCTTGTTGCAGTTCTTCTTCTTCTATCTTCTTCATCTTCTGGAAACTTGTACAGTTTCATGAGTTGTATACTTGTACCATATGTGTATATTGGAGGACATCCTAGAGGATGTATTGTATGATATTGTTATTTATTATTGCATACCCTGTGACGTGCTATGGATTTTGATTTAGTTGTATATGTGGTCCTATTATACGAGATGTGTATTATTGGATTTAGTTGATGTATCCTTATGTCAGGTCCAGGTCCTTCTAGTTGTTCTCGTAGATTATTTTTCTTAAGTAATTCTACATCAAGGAACCCTCAAGATTTTTAACCTTTGTTGAGTTGTACTTATGTATGTATCATTTGTCTCATTATGTTGCTTTCGCATTGTTAACATTATTATTTATTAACATTTAAAGAAAAATTATTTTGTTAACTTGGTCCGATGTTTAGGTTAGTTCTCCTAGGTTCCCTAGTGGGGAATTACACAATACATTAACTAATTTAATATCTTGCATTAACTTTCTATAGCTAGGTGATCATCAACTTAACATCTTCAAACATTCAATCAATTATAGTTCATCAATCTCTCCCTTTGGGATTGATGGAAACACACTATATTATCACACTATATTATTACTAATACAATATAAAATATATCAGTTGTAGTTCATCAATCTACCAATCTTATTATTCTATAACCAATACAAATATTTGTCTCTTGATAAGCTCTTCTAGGTTTGATTTGTTTCTTGCAGAGTTCTTTCTTCAATCTTCAATCCCTTCACCTGATAGATGTAGGAGCTTCTGATTTTGTCTTTGATGTTGTCTCTCCGTTTGACTGTTCCTCTACTTGATCATTTATTTTTATTTTTATAGCAATATAGAGTATTCTCTTCCATAAGTCATTTCTTCCTTAAGTTTTCTCTCCCTCATGATACTTCTCTCCCTTTTGACATCCTCTCCCTTACAGGTTACATCTCTCTCATGTCATCTTAAGTCATCTCTCCCTTATGATAGTCATGATGGATATTTGATATGTATATAATCTCTCTCCTTTGAATCTTCTCAAGATACTCTCTCCCTTTAAATTCTTAGGATATTCTCTCCCTTTGACAACAATGCCAAAGTAAACATTAATCATGCCAACGTTATATCTTGTCTCCTTTTTATAATATAATCCTTGAATTTCCCTATCCATTATCTATACAATGACTCTGGTGTTCGGTGTAGATATGTACCTTTCTATGTACTGATGTATCTTTGTATTCAATCTTTTTTCTTTCATCAACATGAATGATATTCTGATTATGTGTAGGCTGATGCAACCTCCTAGTCAACTTATTGACCAATAGACAAGGGTCAGACCCCTAGTATTTTTCTCAGGTGCTCAAATGTATCTTTAGGTAATGACTTTGTGAATATATTAGCTAATTTTTCTTTTGATTGAACATATTCTAGTATCAGCTCTTTCTCTTGTACTTTTTCTCTTAAGTAATGATACTTGATTAAAATATGATTTGTCATAGCATGCATGACTGCATTCTTAGAAATATTTATTACACTGGTATTATCACAATAGATAATGACTGGTTCAAGAATTTTCATATTCATTCCTTCCAGTAATTGTTTGATCCATGAAATGTTAGAGTAGTTTGCAGCAACAACCACATATTTTGCTTCTGCAATAGGCTGTGAGATGCATCCTTGCTTCTTTCTTATCCATGTGACAAGTTCATCACCCATGAAGAATGCTCCTCTAGTTGTGCACTTTTTTTCATCTAATTTTTTAGCCCAATCAGCATTTGTATAGACTTGAAGCTCGAATTTGCCTTCTCTTTTATACCATAATCCATATTCTTCGATGTTGTTTAGATATCTCTAAATTGTTTTTACAACAGTCATGTGTGATTCTTTGGGATTAGCAGGGAATCTTGCAACTATTCCAACTGCATGTGCTATATCTAGTCTGGCATGAACAACATACATTAGTTTGTCAATCATTGATCTATACAAGGTCTAATTTACCTCATTTGATTTGTTTTCTTTTGTCAGCTTACATCTAATTTATATAGGTGTTCCAACTGGCTTGGAATCTTCTGTCTTGAATATTTTCAACACTTTCTTGATGTATTTGGATTGTGTGATATATATGCCTGCATCTTGTTAAAGAATCTGTAGACCAAGAATAAATTCTATCTCCCCAAATAGTGACATCTCAAACTCTTTGATCATTTAATTAGCAAAATATTTTGCACAACATATCATTACCCCCACGGGCCAGCACCCTCTTGCTATTTTTTCTATCAAAAACATATTATTACCCCCAAATATGATATCATCAAAAAAAAAATTTTCGAACAAATTATTTTCATCAGTATCTTCTTTTAAATACAGATTGCTATTTTCACTTGTTCTTACAAATCCTATGCTTGTGAGATAGGAGTGAATTCTTTCATACCAGACTCTAGTTGCTTGTTTCAATCCATATAGGGCTTTGTGTAGTCTACATACCATGTTCCTCTTGTCTGGATAATTAAACCCGTCTGGTTGTTCAATTTATACCTCTTCTTCTAGTACTCCAGTTAGGAATGCATATTTGATATCCATTTGGTATACCTTGAATCCTTTGAATGCAACATAAGAAAGGAGAATTCTTATTCCTTCTAGTCTAGAAATGGGTGCAAAGGTTTCTCCATAATCAATACCTTCTTCTTGTGCATACCCCTTGAATACTAACCTTGCTTTGTTCCTTGTGACTTTTCCATTCTCATTCAGCTTGTTTCTGAATATCTGTTTGGTATCGATGACATTCTTGTCATATCGTCTTGGTACTAATGTCCATGATTTATTCTTCTGAATATTTTCTATTTTTTCATTCATACCACTGATCCATTCTCCAGTTTCAAGTGCAGTATTAACAGATTTAGGCTCAAAATCACAAATTAAACATCTATTATTTAGTGACTTACTTCTTGTTCTCATTCTGAACTTCTTGTTGCCTATGATTTGGTTCTATGGAATGTGTCTTCTGAAATACTTGGAAGTTTTATTTCGGCTCTTTTTTCATCATTCTAATCATCATCTTTACCTTCATTCTAATCTCCATCGCTCAGAACATCATTTTCTTGATTTTCAGTATTTGCAGCATGATTCTCGAGTGCAATGTTTTGTTGCTTGAGAGTGATACACTGTTGCTCGGGTAGAGTGTCACGTTCTTCTATGTAAACAAACCTATTGTAGTCTTCTAGTTCTTTTCTACTTTCCTCATCATTTTTATTTGCACCTTCATCTATTCTCATATTTTCACTTTCAATGACTTTGTTGGAGGACTTGTTAAGACATTTATAAGCCTTGCTCTTGGTGGAATACCCTAGAAAGATTCCTTCTTCACTTTTGGAGTCAAGCTTTCCATTTCTATCATCTTTCAAAATATAACATTGACTACTAAAATTTTTGAAGAAACTTACATTAGGTGTGTAACCATAACATAGCTCATAGGGTGTCTTTTTGGTGTCTTTCTTCAATTGTGCTTTGTTCAATGTGTAGACACTAGTATTGACAGCTTCCCTCTAGAATTTTTTAGTGATGCTTTTCTCTATCATCAGTGTTCTTGAACACTCAATAATGGATCTATTTATCCTTTTAGTAATCCCATTTTGTTGTGGTGTTCTTGGTGTAGAATCCTATCTTTTAATACCATGCTCATTGCAAAAGTTAGTGAATTCATCATAAACAAATTCTCCTCCTCTATCTGATCTTAAGAATTTCAATTCCTTACCACTTTGTTTTTCTACGATAGATTTATACCATTTAAACATCTAGAATGCTTCCAATTTTTCTTTTAAGAACATAACTATCATCATTCTATAATAATCATCAATAAAAAGAATGAAATATCTATTATCATAGTAACTCTTTGTTCTCATGGGTCCACATAGATCAGTATGGACTAATTCTAGAATAACATTATATTTATAGGCTTTGAAATTTTACCTTTTTGAAAATTCTTACACATGATATGGTCAGGCTTTGACATGCTCGGTAAGCCTCTTACTTTCCTTTTATTTTTATTTTTTTTATATTAATCATGTTTCCAAAATTCACATTACATAATCTCTTATGCCACAACCATATGTCTTCGTTTATAGCCATTAAATAAGTGGTGTTTATATCATCAAGATAGAAGAGGTTACCTTTTATCTGTTCACCAGTTCTGATCAACCTTCCTGATTTATTGAATATTTTTTCCTTCTTATTCTCAAATGCTACTTGGTGACCTATGTTATTCAGCTGTGAAACACTTAATAGGTTATAGTTAAGTCCTTTTGCCTAGTATGCATTATCACATTTGATCAGGTTATTCAAAATTATAGTTCATTTACCTTCAACTGGACAAGGTGAGTCATTACCCATTCTTACTGATCCACTTGTAATACTCAAAAGTCTCAAAATTTTCTTTATCACTGGTCACGTGGTGAGTGCAACCACTATCTATAATCCAGATATCACTCATACTAACTTTAGATAGGAGTGCAGTCTCAACATACCTTTCTTCTTTGTTTGAATCATCCTTCATGGATACAAATACCATCTCAATGTATTCATCATATTCAGTGTTAGTATCTCCATCTCTGTTCTCAGCAAGGTAACATGCTTTCTTCCCTTTGTCCTTGTATTCTTGGGTGTCTCTTATGTCAGATTGTCAGTTGCTTTGGTAATCTCTATTATCACCTGTATCAAAATTATTTTCATATGATCTGTCATTACTTCTGTCATCTTTTCTTTTGTTAGGACATCTACCAACAAAGTGTCCAATCTCTTTACAATTAAAACATACAAGTGGTAGTTTACCTTTTTATCTACCTTTTCCTCTCTATAATCTTCTAGCCATTAGTGCTTCAATCTCATCAAGATCTTGGTCATCACTATCACTTTCACTATCATTTCTCATAGTGTGTTTATGACTTGACTTACTTACTTTCAAAGAAGATTTGAATGTAGACTCAATAGATGGTAATACACTATTATCAAATTTATTCATCTCAAATGAAATCAGTCTACCAACTAAACTATCTAGAGTGACATTATTTTTTTCTACTGCTCTCATTTCTTGTATAGCAGATAATCTAATAGCATATACAAGCAGTAAGGTTCTTAGGATTTTACTTACCACTATTTCTTCTTCAAGTATACCTCCAACTCCTCAGATAGAATTGATTAATTCTTTTATTTTGTAGGTGTAATGAGTGCTATTTTCTACTCTCATTGTTAGGTCATAAAATTTACTTCTTAGGATTCATGCCTTAGCTTTTAGTACATTAGCATCTCCTCCATGTACTAATTTCAATTTTTCCCACATTTGCTTTACAAAGGTGCAGGTTTTAACATCTTCAAATTCAACATTGGAGAGTGAGGAAGCTAGTTCTATCATCATAGAATTATACTTATGCTTTTAACTTAATTAATCAAGTGTGTGAGGTCCTATAGACAACACATATTTAGTATCTCAGTATTGATTAACATCATTTCCAATACCTGCTACATGGATTCTTATCCTGCTTTGCCATGATGCAAAGTTGTCCTTGTTCAACTTGGGCACATATAATTTTCTCATCTTGTGATATTTTTCTTAGGTCTTGAAACTTTCCTCATAAGCACACAAGCTCTGATATCAATTGTTAGAATAATAGAGGGGGGGAGGGGGTGAATCAGTGGCCCAAAAAATATACCAATAAATTAACCCAAAAACTTATTACCACAATTATAAGCCTCTAGTTATCATCAGTCCTACAAGATGAATGCCTTGAAATAATCTCAACAAATAACTACTACTCAGAGTACACTGTTAAAGCTTATTCTTACTATGTACCGATTAGCAATCTTTCATTTACTGAAATATAGTAAATTACTTAGTGTATACCGATCAATCCAGATTAGTTATGTGTAACGAAAAACAATAAAGTAATGACTCGTAAACACATTGACACATGGATTTTTTACGTGGAAACCCTGTTAAGGGAAAAACCACTTAGAACCGGTAACCCAAAATTTTTACTCTTCTGAAGTGATCTTGATGAAAAGACAACCCTATTAAAGGTTACAAACACACTTTTAGGTGTGACCTTGTTAGAGGATTTAAATAGAATAGTTTGTCACTTGATATTTGGCATCTCTATGTTATCTTTAAGACCAATCCCTGTGTAGCTTGTCACTTGATATCTGGAATCTCTATGCTATCTTCATGACCAAACCTTTTCATACTACTTAGGATGTATCTCAATATATAAAGGATTGTTAAGTCATGTTTGGTTAAGAGACTTTCTAACCGAATTGTTAAATTGAAAAATTAAATGATATGTTCACATATACAACTATACTTTGCAGATTTTCAGACATATTGTAATCTCATAATACATTTATTATAAATGTTTATTTTCAATACCTTTGCTCCACTTATTTCTACGTAGCGATTCTTTTCTTATCTATTTCTCGGTGTCTAAAGAAATATAGCTCTATTCTTTAGCTTTATTGATCAGGAATGTATGAAATTGTTCTTCATCAATTTCTCTTCAATATCCTCTTCTCTATTCACCCCCTGATTCACAGTGAATTAGCTTGTCTATTTATAGACATTATTTTACCATTTCTCATTCCTTGAATTTCTTGTTCTTGGCATGATCCACAATTCTAGCTAATAATGATTTAAAACTATACTTCAGTTTTATCTTGTAGATTTCTCTTTGACAACTGGAATAAAATAGATTTTAAACTCTCACTTATCTCTGGATTTTAATATGTTAATGAAAACAATATTAACAACTAGTTAACTCCATCTTTATCTCTTGCCAGCTAAGTCTTTTGTTATTTCTGAACTTCAGTTCTTTTTGGTGTTTTAACCCCTTGTTAGCTCGTTCAACACTTTAATCTGCTTGGGCATCTCTATCGGGGTTGTCTATCCATCGAGGTTTCCTATCCATTGGGGTTGTCTATGTGTCGAGGTTGTCTATCCATTGGAGTTGTCTATCCATCGGGGTTGTCTGTCCGTCAGGTAACACTATGATTTTGATCATCGATAATGCTTGCTCAGGTGTCTTTCTCGAGTATCACTGTGACTTTCCTCTTAGGTTTGGCTATCCATCGAGGTGCACTGACCATCGGTGTTTGTTGTCACTTAGTACATACTAAACTTTTATGCATTACTGATAGCATAACCTTTATATTTATGGTTCTCAAAAGTCTTAAACACTATGTATATAACCAATCAGATTATATCAAGTTGACATCAATGACAAAAAAATACATTAACTAATTTAATGTCTTGCATTAACTTTATGCATCTTGGTGATCATCAACTTAACATCTTCAAAAATTCAATCAGTTATAGTTCGTCAAGGAGAAGTTTCTTTGATTATAGTTATTGTGGAAGAAAAAATCACCTTTCAATTTTCTATTACTCATTGACAAGAAACCAACTCTCAACTATTTCTAAAACTATAAAAACTTGTTTTTATTAATTCATAAGAGATTACATAGCCTGAACCCTACAAAAAAAGTAACATCCAATTTAAACAACAGGTGGAAAGTAATTCTGAATAAGTGAATTAAAAAACCTTTTTAATGAAGCTCCAACCATTGGGAACACGGGTTCCTAACACCACAAATATTTATTTTCCAAGTGTGTCTACTTGAAATTTTCAAAAGTATTTTCAACAAATATGTTTGAGCAAAGCGATTACTACTTAAAGATTGGGATATTATTTATTTTCATAAGCACAGTAGAAGATCCTTCCTCATTTCATATGTCAGAGATAATGATGACATTAGTACTAGGCGCACCACACTCTTAGACTTATCTCTAGCACTACGTTCTCCAGACGACCTTCTTATAGAGACAAAATTTGTCAAAGATCTGAAACCAAATTTTGGAGGAGTCATAAATTTATTTATTGATGCATTCAAAATGGATGAATATATACAAATAAAACCATTACATAATTACCTGAAATAGAATAGAATATAGGTAGTTATAGGCTATTGTAGTTATTTGATAGCTATTTGACAATGTAATATTTGTTTATGCTAGCATTAACCCCTTATTACATTGATCCTAAAACACATATTATTTTCAGCACTGGGATACTTCATTCATAAACTGTTCATTTTGTTTATTCCTAGTGGGAGGAAAGATGTTTGATGATTATGGAGCATCTCCTACATCCATCTTAGAGCATCTACCATTGGTGTACATTCTAGATTGAGTATGATTTCTACTTAATCTCTCCTTTACTTTCTTATGAGGGGAAATTTTCCTCACATGGGGTTTTATCCTTCTCATTCCTCTTTGAGATTTATTTTATATATTTATCTCTCTTTAGGGGGAGCTTTATCCACTAGGTTTTCTCTATTTATTTTTTATGAGAGATTCTATTACATATTGTACATGTGAACCTAACATGGCCTAGTACCTGGGACCCATCTTATATTTTTATCTTGTGTCTATATTTCCCTAAGTTACACTAAAGGGGGGTGTTCGTGTAATTAATTATTTATCTAATATATTTACTTAATCTTGCTTAGGATAATGCATCTCATAGTAGTTTTCATATGAGACACTTAGGGGGTTCCAAATGGTGTAGGATAAATTCAACTTTAGGTGGTCTCAATAGTTATCATATTCAAATTTATATGTTGTCTCCACCTTTAGTGCACTTATCATTTTATCATCCTCCACATTATTACACATATTTACACATACTTTATTACACAATTAAGGATGATCCACCTTTGCTAGAGACATAATTCCTCTTTGTGTGGGTGATAAGTTATCTCATGGTTATCATGTTCTCCTCTTTCCTTTCCTATATAAGTAGGCAGATACACATTGTAATCTTAATTATTTATAATTAATTGAATGCATTCTAGTTTAATCCATAAAATTTAGAAATAAAATCCATTTTATTCTCTTTCATCTTTATCTTATTTGTTGACCTCTAGATCTTGGATTTCTATAGGTAAATCTTACATATTTTTTTACCAAACTTATGTTAAAGACGTGACACTCATGAGAAGCAGCTTATTTACATCAGAAAATGTTGGAATTATGTTATATTTGTCATCAGTGAAAACACTTATTTGATTTTGTATGCTTACCGAGCTCATCACTCAGTTCACAGCTTATACCAAGCATTCAGTAATCACATTGTAAAGCTCAGTGGTTAAACAGTTCATACCGAGTAGAACAGTAGTCACCGAGCATATGAACAGTTCAGTAGTGTTTATCGAGAAAGCAACATGTACCGAGCAGACGGTAGTCACCGAGCTTCACCGTTACTACCGAGTCACCAGTGGTTACCGAGTGACACTATAGCTACCGAGTCACCAGCGGCTACCGAGTTCCAAGCTACACTTCGGGACTAGTATGGACCGAGCCTCTACTCTTACCGAGAGCATGATGATGCTGAGTATTATAGTGGATGCCGAGTATCAGAAGATCACCGAGCTAGCTTGAGGAACCTGAGCTTCTACCGACTCAGTAATATTTTGTTTACTCATGAAAGGCTGACTTAGAAATAAGTTTATGTTATTATTTGTATATGGCCAACCTTGTAAATTGTAATTATGAACACGGTATATATATGTAATGTATTATACCATTTGAAGTGTAAAAAGAAAAAGTGCGAAATAAGAGTAATCAGCAGAGACTGCAATAAGGCAGCAGAGCAGAGCATTTTCGCAAAGGAGCAGAATAGCCATATCAATCACAGAAGGTGATCAGTACTCAAAGGATCTTATCAGCAATAAAGTTGTAAGTCAAGATCTACTGTTTCATCCTAACAGTTGAATCAGTTTGTAAATCCTTTATCAGGGTAGACTTAACAGTCTTTTGTAAATCTCCTAACAGAGTGCATACTTCATTGTATGTTTGTAAATCCTCTAACAAGGTGGACCTAGCAGTTCTAATTGCTTCTAACAGGGCAGATCATCAGAAGTGATCATTGTAAGCCTTAACCGGC
>MU225018.1:93989-115612 GCA_018584345.1 Thuja plicata | reverse complement strand
TTGTGCCATGGAGTCATCCTTTTCAGGGTTGTTTGTACAAAATTCTCAGGATCACAGAATCTAGCGATTGCAGTAGACATTCTGTATTGCTTTAAATAGTCATTGATTGTATCAAACATCTTCTTCCTGATAGTGAAATCAAAACCCATCCATAATCTGGGGATGAAGGTTCCTTTCTTGTGCCCCTCCAAAAATTCCTTGTTTACCCATGTAATCTGCCAGACAAATTCTAAGAAATCAATCCTGGGAGGAAAAAATTTGGGAAGAATATGAGGAGGCTGAGCGCAACCATATACTTTGATAATAGTTATGTAATCAAAGAAGAAGAAATCAGCCCAGTTGTGGGAGATTGGCCATTTAGTGACATACTCCCATGGTCTCAAAAAATTTCTAATCTCAAATGGCAGTCTGTGCCTGTCTGCTCCCAACAAATCAAAAATTTGATCTACAATCCAGTTGTAAAAACATACAAATGAGGAATTGACAAACCCACTATCCCACACTAAGGTCCATCTTTGGATTGGTTCTTCCACACCATGTTCTGATAAAAATAGCTGAAGCTCTTTATCCATTGATGCTCTGTTGTAATACAGAATCATGTACACCAGATGAGAGTAATGCTTGAAAGTGGGCTTGGGGTTATCTGATTGTATCTCTACCAATCTAGCATGCATGGCCTCTACTATATAGCCAACATAATCATAATTAGTGTTGACTTCAGGGTGCTGGATGTTCATTGCTATCATGAGTATCTCCTCAGATATTGTAGAATCTCCATCAAGGCCTAGGACCCTACTTACACCATATACAGTGCATTTTATATAATGATGAAATAGAGATAGGTCAAAAGGTGGCTTGAAATTGTCTGGAATCTTCACCAATTTCCTATCTACTCTGGGCATGAATTTAGGCATTTCATATTTCTTTATCAAATGTTCTCTTTTGACATAATCGGCCTTAATTTTCTTCAAGTCAATATCAGTGCATAACGCACCAGTAATTCTAAATACCTCAGCTACTGACCTCCTATCTATGGAGACTAGGGTTTCTTTGTTCTTTTTCCTAATTACCTAGCCACTAGGCAATAGTTTTTTGCTAGTTCCTTAATGAGACCAATATCAACATAGACGTCAGGCACAATTAATTTAGCCTTATTTAAATCCCATGGATTGCAAATTGGGACTGGATTAACCCTACTGTTCCAAAAATAATGAAATAGAGTACTACCAGAGTAGTCTGGGGTTAGCGGATTTCTGCATTGAGACCACTTGTCGCTCCATTCTTCCCAATCTGCGTTGTTGGTATTCAGAGTCCCAGGCAGCAATTCAGAAAATTCTTCAGTATACTTCTTTGGTGCGACTTCCTTCTTCTTTCCAGACCCTTGTGAGGTGGTAGGAACAATAGCCTGACTCATCTTGCTTCTTTTGAATTCTATTGTCTCAGACACAAAACTCCAGAAAAATAAGCTTCTTACTCTTCGTAGAAAAACTCAGAATGCAGAAATGAGAGTTGTACAGAATCTAACTCAATTATTTACACTTATAGCCATTTAAGGACTGTGTCTTGTCAACTTGAAAGCCGAATTCCTGCACTTGAACTATCACAAAGATTTCATTCTGTCATTAATGATGTGATCAACTTGCACTATTTGATCCTAGCTGGAAGAGAGAGTGTACGCTTTTTTCCATCTGGCACTTGTCAGCCTAAAACTAGCCAACATACTGCACTTTATTCACTTTTGGAAATATCCTTGTGAGTGAGCGACATACCCCTATTTTTCAACTGGCCGCATACTCGCCACCCATCTTCGCTCCACTTTTTACTTTCTGCGAGTGAGCGATGACCTAATTCTTGAACCTCATTTCATGTCTGTCGCATACTCGCTATCCTTTTATGCTTTTCTTTTGGGTTCATGCGAGTGAGCGAAGCTTTCTTCACCTTTAACCTGTCGCACCCCCGCGAGTTAACATTTCATGTCACCTGAGTCTTGGCGACTGAGCGACTATGCATCTTATCTTTTAGCTATTTCATCATCGCACACTTGCTGGCTGTTTAAACTGCAACTTTTTAGATTTGGGCAAGTCAGCGACATTCATTTCTTTACCGCATACTCTGTCTGGTCGCTCACTCGCACTACTTAATACTCCAGCTTTCATCTTATGCGCGAGTGAGCGATGGCATCTGTTCTTTGCTCAGTCGCAAACTCGCGAGCTTGAAAATCTTATTTCATCACTGACTGCGAGTGCGCGACTGTGTCTTTTCTTTCTTTAGTCGCCTACTCGCGAGCTCTTTTCCCTTCATCTTTGTTGATTAGCGAGTGATCGATGTCTTTCCCTTTTTAACTCGTCGCATACTTGCGAGTTGATATTTCATCACCTCAAAGCATCAGCGAGTGAGCGAGGCGTTGAATGATCTCTTAGTCGCTCGGTCGCGGACTTTTAAGAAACTTGAAAAATGCTTGCGTGACTGAGCGATGAATCTTCACATTAGTATTTCATGCCTTCGCCACGCACTCGCACTGCAAAATACAACCGAGTTAAAACCTAAGCGAGTGGGCGTCCTATAGGACAGGACCTCGTCGCGCAATTGCTGACTGTTGACAATGACATAAAAGTTGATGCGGGTATGCGACTGCTTCAGTTTTAAAAAATACTCGCTCGGTCGTAGAGCATGATATAGACAGCATAGCTTTACAGCGACTGCGCGACATACATAATTTTAACCCGTCGCTGACTCGCTAACCTGTAGCTTGACCTTCATAATATATCGCGACTGCGCGATTTACCTTTTAAAACATTGGACCCGCTCACTTGCACACAGATCAAAACTTGACATGAGCTGATCGCGATTGCGCGATTCTTTTGTAATGACAGCTCGTCGCCCACTTGCACAACTTAAAGACATTTCAAGAAGACCGACGCGACAAAGCGATTAAACTTAAAACATGAACTTCAAAAAGGGTTTTGACCTTTTTTGCGCGGCAAAGCACAGGATTTAAACCAAGAAAGCCCGGGAAAAGCAAAAGACCAAGAAATTCAAATTTTACCAATGCAGTGCTAACAAGCCCCATAAAGGAAGAGATTGTTACAAGGTCGATGTGATTAGAAGATCATTGTTTTCTAAGAATAAACTAGATCACTGCTAAGTTTGAAGTAGCAAGATGATCAGTTATCAGAAGTAAGTTGATTTGTAGGAACAAGAACAGGGATGTAAGGATATATAATTAGATAAATTGTTGTATTAAGTCAAGATATTATAGGAGCTTCTTCATTAAATGGTCAAGAACATCTGGTCATAAGTAAATTATAATTGACTCATTTTATACAAGTCTTAATAGATATATTCAAATACTTATACAAATTATTATATAAAACTTACATTATTAAAATTAACTTAATAAATAACCAAACCAAAAAACTAGAAGTAGAAGACCCTACATACGAAATGGGCAAACATACTAATTATCCGAACAGAACCATACGCCGAATAATGCTAGGCTGTGGATGAAGAGCAGTTTGGTTAGCAGATGCGATGGAACACAAAAGTATCCATTTTAGGTCGAAGGTAAAATAAACAACGAACAAAATGATGCATCTATAGGAATAAGCAAATCTCTAAACATTTAATATCAGTAAATCCAATCCTCTCAGAGATTACAATCCACAAGCGACTAAACTAACGTCTGAGATATTTGTCAGTGTTAATATATTTAATTACGGTTGTTGCGATTTCCTCCAGGAAATCTCCTTGATACCTGATAAACACAACAGAATGATTAATAAAATACCCTCTACATTATTACAAGCATAGGAGGCTAGGTGCTGTAAAGAGATCAGGAAAAGATCTCCGAAAACATTCAAAAAAGGACAGAATTTTGCTAAACACTGGTGTCACTTATACATATTCCTCTCACGTAATCCTGATATTAGCGAGAAATATGTGAATTCACCTTACGAAGTTTTTTTTACTGTAACTTCTGGAATCTGGTCGCGCGTACGCTTAGATCGACTTAGCTTAATCTTTTACATTAGCAATTAGGGTTTTTCTTCTTTAATGAAAAACTTATGATTTGAGAAAATTAGGTTACAAATCTACATTTATAAGAGCACATCAATCATAGTTTGGAAAAAATAAATAAATTATACAATGATAATCATGTAATTTGAGATTTTCAAGATTTACTAAGTTTTGTCCCAAAAGCAAAATATGCATGTTCGGTACGTCATTACGTAGTATTACAACAAAATATGACAGTAGTAAAACAGGAAGCAAAACAAAGTATCCTCATAAATTAGTCTTCAACCGCCATGTAAACCATTATCATTTATTCCCGGCATCACTTCTTGTTATCTCCATTATAAGAATCACTTTTTGTGTTCGTTATGATCAGAATTTAAAATTATGATTTTTCACTCTTCAGATAGTATTTTTTCAGATGACTGTAATTATAAATTTTATGGTATCGCTATTGAAATTTCATATACTTTTGGATAAACTTTTCAAAAGATCAAAATTGAGCAAATTCAATTTGTTAAAAAAAAAAAAAAAAAACTTTATACACAATCTACGTTCAATTGTTTTTAAAAAATTTTAAGCTCGTAATAATTTGTTCAATTATATAAAAAAGGTGACATAGACTAAATACTATATCACAGGTCTTGGTTTGTTTCACAAAGCCTTCACATTTATCCTCTTTCAAAGCTCAATAGAAAGAAAAATATGATAATCAGGGATATATTTAATGTTTGAAAATAGGAAACACAAGAATAATTCAAAAATATAGATTCAAAGTTATGTAAGGATAATCTAAGTAATGTAATATGTTTCTTGATTATTTTATTTTTTAAAATTCAAGTTTTTAAATGTATAATTTAAGGTTTTGAATAATTATTATTTTTAATTAAAGTGGCAGGGAAAGGGCCCTGGACCTAAATAATAGCAATTCACATTACATTACAGAAGACAGGCTTACGGCCATCACAGGGGAAAGCCACCAAAACCTAACATTAACCAAAATTAATCCAAAACAGCAGATAAGAAATATCAATTTCGTCTAAGCTAACACTACTATCATTATAATCTATACTATTGTCTTTCTTCATCTGTGAAAAGTAGTGAAAAAACTTATTCTTCTTTTAAATAATTGTTATAAATTTATAATTTTTTTTATATATAATAACATAATTAAAAAATAAATTTTTCATTTAAACAAATACTTTTGAGTCCGTTAGAAAGCACACGTATCATTATGTACATAATCATTTTGAAAAGAAAATAAAAAGGGTAAAAGATCTATTTGTTCGATAATCAATCAAATATTTGAGCTGCTTTTTGGCACAAGTCTATAAGACAGGTTTGTTTGTCTGTACCAAGATGGACGTCCTAACTTTCTCTATTAGGAATTTATTGTTTTCCCGCTACTTTGGCAATGTTAAAGTAATGCTGCGTATTGAACTGAGTAGTACCATTTTATATTATGAATGATGTAAACATTGTACACTGATTTCACATTTCGTTGACGCGATTCTTCCAATGAAAGCTCAGCCTCTTCCGATGAACAATTTGACTATGTTTTTAATAGGAAGATAGAATAATGGGAACAGCAAACTAAAACGTTTATCTTACCAAGGGGGACCCTTGGTGTTTTTTTCCAATTCCCTTTAAAAAGTTTACGTTTTAGTTGGCTGTTTAGCCACTACCGAATAATGGAGTTATACAATAATAATACTTTTGTTAATAGAGATGAAATTCAATATTCTTCTGTGCGGACGGACGCCGACACTTTTAGAGCTTTTGCATGTAAACGTTTGAAATCGTAGAGCACAGTAGTTCTGCAGTAATTCTGTTTGGGTGTGATGCGGGAAACTTGTTCCCCAAACCCCAAGCAAGTTTGATAAAACACCGACGTTATCTTTGGTAAAGTGGAACCAAAAATAATTAATGTTAGTATAACAATTTGAATACAATTTTATTTAGTGTTTTTTATAAGATTTTTATGCTAAAATACTAGGTGATATACACATTAAAGAGCTTCATAGCAGTAATCATGCCTGAGAAAACTACATGTTCTAGAATTTATTGAATTCTTACAACTGATCTCTTATGATGATCACTCACAATTCCAATTGTAATTGCACATACAAATTTAGCAAAACAACCATTATAAATAATGTCAAAAAAAATGTAAAACAATACATAAAAGGACAATTACAAATATCCAATAAATAAGAAGATAATGCATTATCTAAAATAGAATGAGAAACCATGTTTTTCTGAAAATAGGTAGCTACTAGGATTTTGACTGTCTCTACATCTTGTAAGAAATCTATGCAAATTGTTAGGAATTGGGAAGCTGTCTTGGATGAAAGGACAAATGGATTTTTAAAAACCCAATCTTTGTCTAGGATCGGAATGAACACTTTGTCTCTATGGGAATTGAGATTTTTTCTCTATTAAAGAAACTTTAGGAACACTACCAAATGGAATAGTACTAGTAGATCATGAGTATATCACCTTTCACTAAACGTCATGGAGGTAGTGTAAACAATAAATCAACTAGCTCTACTCCCTACACTCTTAAACAAATATGTTAATATCATAGTTTGTTAAATAAAAAAGAATAGAACTGAAATAAATAAGCATTAAAATTAATATTATTACATCTACAACTCTCCAACTGGAGGGTTGATGTCACCTACTACTTCTATCCATCTTATCCAGCCTAGTGGCTCATCCATCCATATGATCTGTTTACCTTTTTGTATGTATTCCAAGTGATCCGGTGGATATTTTCAGTGAAAATTGAAGTGTCTCATTTCTCTCTAGAATCGGCACCATCAGAAATATCTAGGCATCCTGATTCCAACGCAACTTGAACGGACAAAAACGGAGTCCGGATGTAGAAGTTACGCTCAGTCAAAGTTCTGGTCAACAGGCACACTAGAGGGCTAGATAAGAGGCGAAATCAGACCATCTCAAAAGTGGTCAACAATGGATTTCAAATCAAAGATCTCGTCGAGAGCTTTCCAATGGCGTTCATTTCATCAAAAACGGAGTCCGTATGTGAAAGTTATGGCCGTTTGAATTTTGGAGGCAAAATGTAATAGTGATGATGTCAGCATGCACAGTCAGTAGTGACGTGGCAAAAATGTTGACATGGCATCTTCTTAAGGTGACACGTGGCAAGTCAATGAAGACATGGCATTGAAGGTGGAACAATTGGTAGAAGACACGTGTCATAGTGAGCAAACAATTTTGTGCCACGTGCCACCTCCTCCTTCAAACGTCAGTTTGGGTTTGGAAAAATTGTTGTTATGGGTTTTGAACCCGTAACCTCCCGTTATCTATTTTCCCTCCTATCCACTAGGCCATGCGAAATCCTTGGGATTTGTTTTGGCACAGTTTTTATTTGAATCTTTAAAACCAACCCTTGACATGCTAAAGCACGCCCAACCGCTCCACTATGCACGTTTTTCGGGATTTGGAAGCGGTTTTGTAAAAGGTCAAAAGAAATTTATGGTTTAGCGGTTTTGGGATATGAATTTCTTATTGATGCCAAGAAGCCTTATTTTAGGCTTTGAAATTTGTTTAAATATCCTAAATTTAATATATGGTTAAAAATGAACCATATATTATTTGGGGTTAGTTTTATTTGTAAGGCTTATAATTATAAAAGCCAAAATGGGTTATTTTGTTATTTAAAAATGGGGCTATGTAATTAATATGTTGGTTATATGGTTTTAAGTCATTTTTAGTCAAAATTATGTATAAAAGGAGGTGATTTTGTATTTGGAGGGGGA
The DNA here is from genome assembly GCA_018584345.1 of Thuja plicata. Taxonomy (NCBI): domain Eukaryota; kingdom Viridiplantae; phylum Streptophyta; class Pinopsida; order Cupressales; family Cupressaceae; genus Thuja; species Thuja plicata. The sequence continues at coordinate 107,813 of MU225018.1, read as the reverse complement.
ATCCAAGTTGGAGAATTATTGCAATTCTTGAAGGAGTTTTGTAGAGAAATTGGTCTTGGTGAAGTTTTGAAGGAATAGAGAGGTCTTGTAAGAAGATTTTTGAGCCATTCTTGTACGTCGGAGTTTTGGTGCTGCCGAAGTGCTCGAAGGAATGGACTTGGTGCGTTTGTAATTTGATTTTGGAGATTAATCGGATCGGTCGTACTCTATTGGAGCCGACCCGGAGACGTAGTCACGTTGTGGTGAACTTCGTAATCAAACTTTGTTTGCGCCTTCTATCTTCTCTCTCTCAATCTTGTTTATTTCACCTTAAGATTTTAAGTTATGATGCATAATTTCATTTATGTATAAAGGCATTAAGACTTCCGCTAAGTTGTATTTTTTAATCAAGCATTCAATTCTGCAAATAGTCTAGATCCGTTTTCAGATCACCAAGTAAGTGTGTACCTAAAATTATGCTACTAGGAGATTCGGAGCCTACATATGTGATTCCCTCTCCTTTTGTTCATTGAGTTCTCTAATGAAATTAGTTAGCTAGATTTTGAACAGTGTCCTCTCTAGTGTCTATCTAGTCTAAGTGGATCCATTGGAGATTTTGCATGTGAACACATCGGCCACACCATCCTAGAGAAACTTCTCAAACTTATTTATTTCAAGCCTCATGGTCATATTAATATAGATTGGTGTTAGAGTTGACAGAAAGGCCAAAGGTACACCACACTTCATTAGTAAAAAATACATGCTTGATGGTCTCAAGCAATTTGTAGGAAGATCAGAGATTAGGTTCGCCATCGGGCTTCTTAATAGGTAATATACGTAGAAAGAGACACCAAAGAAAGAACTTTATTTTTGGATCAATACGTCTGCTCCAAATTTTCCCACAAATCAGTCAATCAAAAGGTGGCATCTCGGTCCATGTTCCTCATTTTTTTAGATGAAAAAAATGTCATCATTATTAGCAAGCCTTTTGTAAATGTTTATTTATTTATTTTTCTTTGGTAGAGTGTAGCACATACCCATTTGGCTATTTGAATTAGGTAAAATTATAATTACTACAATCACATTACTTTGGAAGAGATAGGGGAGTACAAGAATCCCTAATCACCAAGTAAGTCCTCCATTATGTCTGAGGAACATCAAATTTATTAAAAATTCCTTGCAAAGCCAAAAGCTACCCCTATTTTATATTATCAAAAAACCTATGAACATCCTTATATGCCAAAATTCTACCCAAGCATCCTTTTATCAGAGTCAAAGGTTTACCCTTATGTTTTAAATTCAACTAAATAGACCTTTCCTCATATATCTTGTTATCTTCACTAATGATTCCACTATGAGAGATAAGATGTTTTACACTATCCCAATCTATACATTTGGATTTGAAAACTACCAAACCTATTAGTTGTAAAAATATATTTCTAGCAATCAGATCACTAAGAGCTTGTCCTTTCCAAGAAGGACCTTTCCTAGACACAGACATAGATATATTATGTTTGACCAAAATATTCTAGGACTATTCCCCATTAAGGGATTTGGAAGTCTATTTTTCAATGAGTGTCAACCCCTATAATCTAAAATCCTTGACTCCAAGTATGTTTTGATCTTACTCATAGTACACCATTACCACCTAATAGAATGTTTCTTCTAGCTCCACTTCCCATCTAGAACCTCCCTACCAATGAGAGATAATGTTTTTTTCTACTTTCTAAGCTTCATATCAAATTATCCTTTAATGTAATCCCACATCTATTTTAGATTAGGGTAGATGATAAAGAGGATGCCCAAAAATACCTTACCTAATGATTGACCCCCAACATAAGAGAATGTTTACTAAACCAATTAGTTGTGATTTGTTCATATAGGACCTAGCTGGTCAAACTACGGCCAAGACTCCCAAAAAAGTGCTATAGGAGTGGAAATCTTGAAAATTTGTGTTTGTAAGCCCTAATAGGAATATTGACATAGTTTTAGGGACCTATCAATTTGTTCAATTATCTAATATTCAAAAATATCTAAAAATTCAAAGTTTTCAAAAAAGTTGCTCAAGCAACTTTGCAACTTTTAGGCATAATTGTACAACAAACCACTCCAACCATCCACTAATTCAAAAAGTGGCTGGGATCAGTTGGAATTAATGTAAAATAATTATATAAGCATCTTGGGATTGATGCATACGGTTGTCGTTAAATTTTATGGTTGAAGATCGATAAAATACTCTAAATCTCCTATTACTTACCCATTTTTTTGAGAACAATCGAATTGTATGATCTAGTACAGAATTGCAGAAGTCTAAAACCTATATCAGGATTGAAAGGACAGACTTATCTTTCATTTTGTGCCACTCTGATTAAAATTCATCCAATTTTTTGAGAAATACAAGTGTAAACACCCTAAATTGGGCTACTCTAACATGAGACCTTATTTTGCCTTAACGAAGGATCTTTCTCCCAATTATGCTCTAGTCTGGTTATTTGATTATTGACATAATTCTCTAAAATCAATGAAATGCCTCAAAGAAAGCATTAACCATTGCTAAATATATCATTAAATTATAAATGATTACCTTGGCTTATATAATTAAATCAATCTCATTAAATCCCTTGGCTAAGGTAATTAATTAAAGAAAATTAAGTAAATACTCCTAAATTAAAACACACCATAAAAGGAAAAAGTCAATTAATGGACCAATGGGACTTGACACACATGGATCATCTCACATGTATCAAGAAAAGATTATTTCCTAATCACTCCTCAAGAATCAATCTCAACCACTCATTTCACTTCATTCTCCATAAAAGGCATGAATTTTGAGCTCAAATCATCAGAAAATCTTACAATCTTGTATTAGGCTTATGCTGCAGAAATAAATTTCATGCATTCTTAGCTAATTTGTGAACACTCCAATTTCTTAAGGGATAAAATAAATATATAATTGATATGTTTTTAGCTTAAGCTTCATACTAATGGATTTATAGAATTTTGAATCTTCCTTTATAGAAGTGTATTATCACTGATATAATGCATATTTTGAGAGCAATTCCATAGTTAGAACAAACTCTTTCTAAATAGGAAGCTATAGCTTGATTCTGATCATTATGTTTGAATGTTTTCTTGTGCTAAAAATTGAGCTAATGAGTTATAGAGTGTTGTTCTTCAAAGATTTATAGGTACAGGTGATTGACACTAAAAACAAACACATTCTTGGAACCTACAGTGGGGAAGAGCCTTTGATTTTACCTCCTTTTGAGAAAATTTCTTCATTCTAACTCTTTGTGTGCAGTGCAGATCCACATATGTTGAACATGATCGCATCCGGTGAATATATTTAGCATCACATTTAGTATCCTTAGTCGTGTTAAGTTTATCCCAAATTGCATTTAGTAAAGGCTCGCATTTAGTGAGATTTATGGATCGCATCTAGTTTTTTAATTTGCATAACTAAAAGATTTATATGGACTAATGGGCGAAATATATGTATGTGATTGATTTTAAGCAGCCTAACATTTTTTGGAGGACTCTTGATAGAGAATACGCGGGCCAAAGATTGCAAGAAAAACATTCTCCAAACTACTAATGCGTGGTTTTGGAGGTTGCATCAAAGAAATAAACTAAAATTCATGCTTGTCTTAATTGATTTGTAGTAATTTAATTAAATTTGAGGTCAATTTTCAATCTAATCAGAGGATTATGCTCTTTTCCCTTTGGGAAAATTTGAAACTCAAAAGTTAGATTGCAATTTGAGGTCAAATTTGGGGAAATTAATAATTCATGATGTGTTTGATAGGATAAAATGACATGGATAGGAGAGTAGGTTCTTCTCCCTAGTGGAGAATCAAAAATCTAGACTCCTAATTTTCCAATCCTCTTTATTACATTGATTTTTAGAGGGCCTACTAGTTGAGGAAAAAATCTCCTGGTAATGAACCAAGTGAGTACAAGAATATGCCAACTCTTCCACCTCACTATAATAGAGATGCTTCCTTGAGATTAAAATCTTGAAATACTTAATATTTTTTCCTTGGAACAATGATGATAATTCCTTGGACATGCTTGGATGTTATGTAGAGTGGAGCCACTTCAATCTCGCTTGCAATACTACACTCATTTCAAGACCTTCACAATGAATTTGTAGGAGAAATGTGATCCCATAGAAATTGTGATTGTTATTTTTGTCATACTTTTTCAAGGTGTGAGGATGTAAAGATAATTTATTCTACTATTCTTGGTTGGAAATAATGTGGTCTTCTTTGCTGAAGGTAAGAGAAGGTGAAGTTAATTTCTTATTTGGATAAGTATCTACCTTTATTAAGAAAGTGTTGGCTTGAATCTTTTGTATACTTTAGTATCATATAAATTCTATCTTAAATCAATTTATTCGAGTAATTAGCTTCCCTAAATGGAAAAATAATTACTATAAATTGAATTTGAAGGATATCAATCTCACACATGGAAAATTAATATATAGTTTATTTTAATAGATAATTTTTTTTGGGAGATTGTGATGAATTGTTAAAAAACTACAAGATGTAGTTGATGTAATAAAATAGATAAATAATTTTAGTTTATATGTAAAAATACCAACAAGGGCAGAACTAGGGTGACAACAAGGGCAACCACAGATATGGAAATGGTAGCACAGACGAAACTGGAAATGTCAAGAGCTACCGCAGTAGGGCCAACAAGGAAAATCTAGACTTAAACAATTATCAGGGCTTAAATCCGTCAAAAATGAGAAGGATAATACGGAGGGAAAAGAATTGACACAAATCTTTCGCCATCGACCTATTGTTCAAAGAGTGAAAGATACCCATGGTGTGCATCATATTTCAGGATTTAGGACACATGAATTTGCTGAAAAATATCTACCACATCTAGGGAATACCCAGGAAGATCATGCAACCCTAGACGTTTTCAAAAAAATCTTTCAAGGCAAGGCAATGGCCCAACTAGCTAAACCAAATTTTTTCAATCCACGCTACCATTTTAAGAAAGAAGAGGCATCAATGAAAGTTACTATACAAAAAAGGTTGTGCAGAAGAGTCCATATCCAAAGGTAGGCAAACCCCAGCCAGCCAAATCAGAGGGCCATGACCATTTTGTGGATCCTCGTAGTAATAGGGCGAAGGGGGATTTTTAGGGTTTTGTTTCATATGAAATAGGAGAAACATCAACTAAGTCAGCACAAGAAATAATCTGCCCCTCCTGACCTAGTCATAAATATGGTCCGCAATGATCATATTTTGAAAAAATATTAGGTGGGAAAATGGAAATTCCAGTTAAGTCCAGAATAGTAAGGGAAACAAACATCCAAATAAGAGGATTGTAAAAAAACCAATATTTGATATTTGTGATGGTACCCCTCCAGGATCACCAGTACAGATCAACCACAACCATAGCCCGAAGGACGAAACCCTCAATCTCACGGTGCGTAGAAAGTGAGCTGATGTATACAGAGCCCCTTTCAATCCAAATTGGGGAAAACTTACTCAAAAAGTGATACGAAAATAAAATCAAAATAACTACCCACAGAAAAATGGAGGGAAGTTCTCAACCTCTATTATGATACCTGAGCATATGCTTCTACACCCTGTTGATCTTCTTCGACAGACCATGCTGATCCGTAAGTTTACAAACCCTCTTGTCCCTTTTTTGGATATTAAGTCTTGGGCATTTACATCTTGGGGATTGAAAGACATTTTTCTATATGATTTGGAATCAAAGTTCTTTATTGCTATATTTAATTCCAAAGCAAATAGAGACTCTACTCATAAGGAGAAAGGATGGGTTTGTTTGGGATCTAGTCTTTTTACTATGACATGGATGCTAGATTTTGAACCAGATCCGCAAGCATGCCATTTATTTCCCCACTAGATCTCCCTTCCTCTACTTCCTCTAGAATATAGGGATCTAGATATTATTCAAGCTTTGGTAAACTAGGTGGGAATTTTTATTAGGCACGACCTCCTCCCCTTTGAATACCCACATAGGCTAGTCAGGGTCTGCATTCTCATCGATCAGACAAAAAAATTTCAATCTCAGTTACAAATCAATTCAAAATAGGGCTCTTAGGTTCAAATTCTAGTTATCCAAGATGAAAATACTATTCATAAGTACCAGGATAAACTAGGGCACCTTAACATCCATTGTTAGGGGAAACAAATCCCAGAGGTCACTATGTGCAAAGATCATTTGTCAGATCTAATATTATGCTCTCTATCTGGAAATACCACAGCTATAAAAAGGGAGGTAAAGTTTAGAAAATGGTCACAACTCAAACCCTGGGTAATAGAACGAATCTGGACAATATCTCCTCCTATTTTAATATGATTGCAAAATTCTTCTATCTTCTCTCTCAGTTCTTGTGACTTTTCAAAATATTTTGTCAGAGCTTTCTAATACCGTAGATAGAAGGTCCTTCTAAAAACACTCACACCTCCCCTAGTTACTAGCAACACAAATTCTTAGTTAAGGACTCATGTGACAATTTGTCTCATGTACACAAAAGTATGGAGATAACAGATATTAGGCTCAATAACTTGGCACCAAAATCTTGTAATGCAATGGAAGAGGAGGATAATATCATCATGGTTGATATTGGTGAAATGAAATAAGAACCAATAGTAGGTTGTAACATTTATGGGTCAGATTTAGAGAATCTAACCTTGACAATTTTCTACCCTAATCATCCCAACTAGAATCTGCGACCAATAGGGGACGATCAAAAAAGGCAGCTAGGACAGTATAGGCTAGCTGAAGTATGTACTAATCAGGATCTTAACTCAGCATATTTGAATATGGACCTTATGGTAGATTCCCTATTTATAGATGTGGTTGAAGAAAAACACGATGGGGTCATTAGTGGGTCAGTCCCTCTACACAGAAAATATGGAAACTGGGGATCAGGACCTCCAGGTTCATGATGAGGGAGATATAGTAGGGGGTGTCCAAGCAATTCCATAAGTCTCCTATTCAATTTTTCAAACTGATTTAGACTCCACAAAGATTAATAAAATTTATTCTTGAAAAAAACCAAGGGGGCATGTGTCAAAGGTGTCTAAATTGAAGGAGGAGATTGCTATAGGAATTCAGTTAACTTTATCATTTCAAAGAACACCCAAGAAATGTAAAGAAGAGGCCACGACTTTGATCACAAAACAATCATTTGGAAGTAGGAGGTAAAATTGCTCTCTGAAAAATAGAATGAGAATTTTTTCCTAGAATGCTAGAGGTTTGAATGCCTCTAACAAATCCTGCCTTATTAAAGATCAACTTCTTATGGGGGTAGAAATGATATTTCTTCAAGAAACTAAGTTGTCAGAATAAGCAAGAAACAAAATCCTGATCTCCTAGAAAAATTGGGGCTTCATACAATCATCATCTGCTGGTGCCTCAAGGGGACTGGCTATTCTTTGGACTAGACATAAATGTCAAGTCTCATTATTTTCAAAGAATGTGTATTGGTTTGCTGTGGAAGTATCAATCTTCTCTTTGTATTTTAACTTAATCAATGTATATGGTCCTACCTTAGTGGTAGGGAAACAAAGGCTTTGGCTTTCACTTTCGAAGCTCTTGAGAGGTCTTAATCATCATAAAGTTATCTTGGGAGGAGATTTCAATGCTACCCTTTGTGGTAAACACAAAATGGGAGGAGAAAATGTGTCCCCCAAAGTAACAGAATATTTTTGGGTTATCTTGGACGGGAATCAGTTAATGGACTATGTGCCATCAAATGGAAAAATTTTGTTGTCCAATAAAAGGAAAGGTCATCACTTTGTTGGAGCAAGGCTAGATAGGTTTTTGGTGAACTCTCTTTGGGTAATTGAGCATGGGTGTTGCCCATCTTCTATTATTTCCTTAACTGGATTAGATCACTTTGGAGTTACAATAGAAATCCAGATATATCTATCGGCCTTCAAACCCAAATCACATTTCAAAATAGAGAAAATGTGGTTTAGAGACCCACATTTTATGGCTCTTTTGCAAACATGGTGGAATCATGCTCCTTTCATGGTTGGATCATTTATGTTTAAATTGCCTAAAACACTGGCTTTCATGAAAAACAAGATCAAAGGATGGAATCAATTATCTTTTGGCAATTTTTTTAAGTAGAAATTTGATCTATAAATTATACTAGATGATATTAATGTGTTCATCATGAATCATGGTTTGACCACTGCAGTGTATGAGAATAAAAAAGAAACTATTCAACAATTAGAGGAAATGTTTATTAGGGAGGAAATATTATAGAGACAAAGATCCAGGGAGTTGTGGCTAAGGGAGGGTGATAGGAACACATCTTTCTTTCACATATTGGCTAAAGTTAAATGACATAAAAATTCAATTTTCCAAATTAAAGATGGAATGGCTTAAATATTACCAAGGAAAGGGATATACAATTGGAAGCAGTCAAATTTCTCACACATCTTCTCTTACTGGAGGAAAATCTTAACCCTCATCAGCTACCTAATATAATTAATTGCATCCCAAATATTGTTTCAGATTTGGATAACAAGGCCTTGTTGGATGCATTTACCTTGGATGAAGTGATATCCTCTATTTTTAGGATGAACATAGACAAGGCTCTAGGACCAGATGGTCTCACCCTACTCTTATTTCAGAAATGTTAGGATTTTGTGGGCTTTGACATTCTCAAAGTAGCTGAAGAATCACAAAGACATACATATATGTTCAAGTAGTTCAATAATACTGCAATTACCCTTATCCCTAAGTGTTAGAACCCTTCTTCCTTTGCAAAAATTTGGCCTATATCCCTTTGCAACACTATATACAAAATCATTTCAAAATCAATGGCTTCTTGGTTGGGTAAATCGATTCCTAAGATCTTCTCAGAACAGCAAGGGGGTTTTTTCCCAGGGAAAGACACTTTGGAAGGAGCACTAATTGCACATGAGGTGCTCCATTCCATTAAGGAAGAAGGCCTTTAGTAAATGATCCTCACATTGGATATGACCAAAGCTTATGATAGGATCAACTAGAAATTTCTGATTCTCATTATGGAAAAAATGGGATTAATATGAAATGGATTAAATGGATCATGTCTTGTAGCTCAAGAGAAAAATTCTTAGTGATGATTAATGGAACTCCAATTGGCTACTTCTCTTCATCTCAAGAGGTCAGGTATGGGGACTCCCTCTCTCTTTTTTTGTTTATTATTTTGGTTGAAGGGCTCAGCAGACTCATCTCATTCAAAAGATCTCTATGGCTATGGGAAGGGATTTACATCAAACATTCAGACCTAGCAATATCACATACCCTCTTTGTGGATGATTCTTTATTAATTGGAAAGGGTAGTATCAAGGAGGAAAGAATCATCAAACTCACTCTAAAAGAATACTGTGAGGCCTCAAGACAGAAATTAAATGAGGTCAAGTCTAAAATCTTTCTATTCAACTTTAATCATAAGGTGGGTAAAGTTATTCATTACATCCTTGGGTTCTCAGTTGCACTCACTCCATCTAAATACCTCGGCATTCCCTTATTCCAAGGTAAGGAAAATTTAGCATTTTGGGATGGAGTCCTATCGAGTATTAAAGAAAGAATTTCTTCCTGGAAAGCAAGGTGGTTATCCCTAGCAGGTAGAATCCTATTAGCTAAATCTGTCTTAAGTTCCATCCCTAATTATATCATGACAATTATTCTTTCTCATCCAGGGGTGATGAAAAAATAATCCAAATGCTTGAGGGATTTCATTTGGAGAGGAAATATGGATGATAAAAAGAAAACACCACTGGTTTCCTCGGATAAAATTTTCTAACCTAAAGATAGTGGGGGTTTAGGTTTTCACACAATTTTTGAGAGGAATCTTAGACTAGGGGCAAAGTTGTCTTGGAAAATGTATGAATGCCCACAAATCCTATGATCAAAGGTTATCAGAATCAAATATCTTGACATAGCTGATTCGGAAAGAATTTTCACAATCAGTAATCCCCAACTAGTTCTGATATGTGGAACTTCATTGTTAAAATTAGAGTTATCATCCTACCTCACCTTTCGTGAATTATAATTCTGGGCAACCAGGCTCATTTTTGGTAGGATTCTTGGAATGGTTTCCCCTAGTTATCCACTTTCCCAAATCTTCAGCAAGATAGAACCATCTTGGAACAATGGTGGGGGGTTAAAGTTGTTGATTATTTGAACTGTGAATATGGGGTGGTCAAATGGAAGGACCTCTCTCTTTTACCTATTCCTACCGTAGTAAGGTTGGACCTAGAAAGTATCTTTAAGAAAAGGTTACTTTCTATAAATGGTGGCAGGGATAGGCTAATATGGACAAAAAGAAACTTAGGAAGATATATAGTGAAAGAGGGATATAAAGTTCTGGTCTCTAATCTGAAAGACTCGAATCGAATCCTCAAGTTTGGGTGGCATAACTCAATCCTACCCAAAATTGGTGTTTTTATGTGGTTAGAAATTCAAGGTAGGATTTTATCAAGCACACGACTTAAATGACTTGGCATCACCGATTATTTATCTTGTTTACTATGTAATAAGGTAGTGGAGGACTCTAATCATCTCTTGGTTGCATGTGATTTTGTAGAAGAAGTGTGGAAATGGACACTAAGTAAACTCAGGTGGCAAGGCCCCCTACCCACCACCCTCAAATTGATCCTACAACAGTGGCCTCTTCTAAATCAGGAGTCCTTCTTCTCAGTAATCTGGTGAGTAATCCTAAAAGTAGTAATATGGTGCCTATGGTGGGAGATAAACAAGAGGATCTCTAGAAAACATGTCTCTTTAGTGGATCATATATGTGTCGTGGTAGAGAAATATGTGTTATAAATGGTCAATTATTACATCTCAAAGGCTAAGGCTCTCTCACCTACCTATACATCCTTTGATAACACTATACTCAACAAATGGAAACAATTTGCAATTCCGTTCAAAGGGGTACATATTGGTAGAATGCATAAGCAACAAGTAAGAAAGGAAATCAAATGGAGCCCTCCTGATTCACATTATATTAAACTAAATTTTTATAGTGCGTGTAAAGGTAACCCAAGAAAATCAGGTGCGGGTTTTGTTTTAAGAAGAGATAATAAATCTATCTTGGAAGCAACCCATTGTAGGCTTCCAAATGGTTCAAACAACATGGCTAAGGCCAGGGCTATCTTATATAGGGTTAGACTGGCTATCCATCTAGGAGTCAAAGACTTGCACATTGAAGATGATTCCCTTGTAATTATCTCCTACTTATCTATCAAGGGTTCAATAAACTGGGAAATTCAATATGTTCTGCAAGAAGTAGCCAAAATCCTCCCTCTTTTTTCATCTTATATTATTTCACACTGTTATAGAGAGGCCAATAGATTTGGTGAATGGCTATCCAATCAAGGGGTTAATGAGGATAAACTACCAAATTTCTTCCATGATGAATGTTGTCCAGAAAATATGTCAGGGCTTTAAAAGGAGTTTCGAGCATGGGAAATCAAGGATCACATGGTAATCTATTTTAAACTGTACTTAAAAGTATTTTTTTTAGTATTGCATGATGGATTTGATGTGTAGTGGGATGTGGCCGATGCTCAATTAATGCATTATGCAAAATACAATGTTCACATTTTTTGATGCTTAGTATAAGCTATTTTCCCGTGGTAATATTTCACATGTTTTAAGGTAAGCATAAGTCATGGCACCCAGTATAGCACTAGAGTGTCCAAGGAGGTATGAAGTATAGATTCAAATCTCTGAGGTGTTAGATTTCACTTGGTGCAAATCTAGGGTATACATATTTAGCTGATCCCCAGTTTCATGCAAAATTAATGTGGTAGGCTTCCCATTATGCTGGCTTAGGCCGTAATGGGCTATTTATTCTCCCTATTTTTGGATTTAGTTATAGAGTGCTCTACTTTCTTCCATACATCTAGGTTTGGGTAGGTTCTCTATTCAGTAAGTATGGATTATCGATGGCTTAATCAGAGGATATCTCTACAAATGAAAGACTGGGAACGACCAATCTCAGGCCCTTAATTGGTAAGGCACATGAAATTAGCTTTCAAAAAACTCCCAGGTAACATTATGGAGGCCATTAGGAATAAAATTGGTGACATAATTCTTCTTCCTAATCCCCTTAGGCACATCTATCACTCACAGGTAGTTTACATCTTCCTCTCCAACTTGTACGACATGATCCCAGACTTTAGAGGTTTATGTAGATGGTGACAAAGCTCCTAAAAATGGAATTTACATCAGAGACTGATTTACACATGGCACATAATGGGTATTCTCTTCAGGGAAAAAATGCTTGGATTGGGGGCCTCTTCCCCCTGCCCACGTGGAGTATAGGAAGGATTTTGTCTTCCTATATGACATTATAAAACTGGCGTTGGAAGGACAAGATCTGCAACATCTTAGGAGGGAAATTATAAAGTTGATTGACATTGTTCCGAATGGGGTTTTCACAAATGTGTTCCTTGTCCTTGACAACTACTCAGTGGTGTTGGCATTTGTGGAAAACACGAGAATGGTGACTCCTTCTCCCCATATATCCACATGCTCATCTTTGGCTACATCATCTAGGGCTTCTAGGGTAAGGAGATTGTCTTGCAAAGGAAAGGGTAAATTGGGAGGTTCATAGATTAGAGTTGAAGGATAGGTCTATTTTGAATGTCAATAATCTATTTTGTTTTTGTGGGTGGCTAACATGCTTGGGATATTTCGGTTATGTAGAAGTTTAATATCTAAGTATTCTTTTGCTACATGTTCATATCGTTTGACGTATATGGTCTTTGTAATATGCTGCTATTGTCAAAACTTTTAAGGCCAGGATGGGGGGTTTTCTTCCCTTCTTCTTTCCCCCTAGAGCTCTAATGAAGTATTTTTACAATAAATATATAATATACTATAATGGCTTTGCCATTTTTGCCCCAAAAAATAAACTAAAATAGATGGATAAATATCATAAGACCATAATATTAATTGTTCTCATCTTATCTTATTCATATATGCATCATATTAATTTAATAAAGACTTCAAAGGAAATAAGGCATGGGTTTAACACTTAATTTGGTTCATAGGCTTCAAGTTCCAAAATGTCCATAAAGAAAAAATTGTTCGGGTTTAAAATGAAAGAGGGGGACAATATTTTTTAATATATAAGTACACTTCATTCTCTCCTTAACCAACTTGTAGGTATAAAATCCAAAGTTGTGGATGATGATTCCAAGAAATTTTACAAGTAGTATGCCTTTATTTTTTCATCATATTTTTTTACATTAAATGAAATTAATCCCAACACAGAAACTATAATTTCCTCTCTAATTGATGAAGTAGATTTTATAAGGTTCATTTAATTATTGGGGAAAATGATTTGGTTGCAAGGAAAAAATCTAAAATTTTGACAAGAAAATAATTCAAAATTTATTAATTTCAAAAAGTTGGACATGTGTACATGAATTATGTTTAGTGCGGCAAAGATCTCATTGATGGAAAATTGAAGAATACAACTTTCATTGTGACTAAATGTGAAAAATAATTTTCTGGTTTTGCAGTACATACAAATGACACATTTGACAATGATATATAAAGTTACAATACAAAAATTGATAAAAATTTATGATTTAGAGGATAGAAAAGATAACATTAGATATTGGATGCAACATAGGCTGGAGGACATCTATCATCCCAAGCTAACTTCTCTCTTAGGTATGATTTATTATAGGAGTAGCATCCTATTTAAGTCTGGGTGGTCCCACAATAGTGTGTCCCACTTTTTTGAACATCCTGATTTTTGCTGAAATTGCACATTTTTAAGAAAATATGATGATTTAAGCCTTGAGAGGTCCCATTTGAAGGAGTAAATTCAAA
>MU225018.1:71821-93673 GCA_018584345.1 Thuja plicata | reverse complement strand
TATAATATATATATATATATATTGAGTTTATTGAGACTTTTCTTTTTAAGTTTTACTAAACATAGGTTGTCTGACCATTTAGTGACTTCTCTGTTCGACGCTTCTGGAAAAATAGTAAATTAAGGGGAAAAATTGTGAAAAATATCTAGGAAATAGGTATTTATGTTACCTTTCTACCAAACAAAAGAATAAATGCATTTTGATATATAGAGATAGAGTTAGAGCGATCCAAGTGAACCTATGTCCAAATTATAATTAATGTCACTTCATAACTCAATAAACTATTAAATATTCAACCAAATTGAATGAAACCAAATGGTTTCCTTAGATATTTGTGTTACAAACCTAAATTCAAAATAATTATGTTTGTATCAGTTTTATAAAAAAAGTTATGTTAATCAAAGTGAGTGTCACTCCTGAAAAATCCTGATTTTTTACAAAAATAATTTTTGAAGGAGAAGGAAAAATGGATACAAATAAATTCCAATTTTTTTTTTAAAAATATATTTATAAACTAGAAAAAAAATGTTAAAAGTCACTAGTTTACATCATCTTCAAATTCTTAATGGTTTTACAACAATAGATGTCTGAACGCAAAGCTTTTTTCACAATGTTCATTTCAGTGTCAAAGTTGGCCAAAAAGTAGGACACAGTTTTGTGAGATCACTCGTCCCTAAAGAAGAAAATGGGGTTGACATCATCCTTATCACTTCAAGGAGAAAGGGGGGAGCCAAGAGTTTTTGAGTGGGTGTACTTGGTGTATTCACTTTTGGTTGGTTTTTTGTGGAGAAGTTTAGGAGGCATTCATCATACTTGTTAAGGTCTTAAAATATCACCCTAACTCAGGCATTAGGGCATCAAAATATCTCATGGTAACAATGGAAACCTTCCTGAGTTGTGGGTACCCCTAATTAGGAAGGAATATATGGATTCTAGGCCGGTTCCTTTTGGATTTGGAATATCACCTATGACTGATTCTTTGATTAGGGAAAAGGGAAAAGGGGATAACTTTAAAACTGCATAAATAAAATAGGGTGATACACAAAACTAGATTCAGACTAATCATGACTTGAAAAAAGCATCAATAAGACACATACTACTGAGATTCGCAATAGACATTCACTTTTCAATGCATAGGTTGACCTAAAGAACCCACTATTAGGGTTTGCACCATAAACAATGATGATCTGCTAACAGACATATAGATTCTGCAAATAGGTTATATTTTGATAACTTAGAGAAGGAATTAGACTAATTCACTAATCTAGAGAAGACAAAATGAAATTTTTCTCTTGAAGAGGAGGAAGGAAAAAAATGAAGAATGAAATCAGATTTGATTTTTATTTCCCATGATGTCCTTCACTTTGTATAAAATATCAATAAATACCATCTTCCATATCTCTGGCCTTTGTCAGAAGAACCCATGCTGAAACCCTATCTGATTTTCTTTGTCACTGGTCCAAGCATTGGTTGGGTACTGGTTAACCATATTCTTTACTGATATTGAAACAAATCTATCACTAACCCTCACCACCAGCTGTTAGGTTCTCTGTATCTCAACCTTTTACAATTGGAAACAATGCTTGAGGACACATTGGTCATATTTGAAATCATTTTCTAATTATTAATGCTACTGAGAAACATCTGGAAATATCAGCCACAAGTTTCAAAGAAACTCCCATCGTCATTACTTCGATTGGAAAAAGAAATGGCAAACTCATGTACCCTGTCTACAAATTGATAAATAATATCACCGCCATGAAATCTGATATGAAACCCTTTTAAATATTTGAATTTAAATGTTAACAGTCACATGTGGCATGGGTTTTTACATCAATGACCGATATTTGAATTTTACCTCCCCTTTAAAATGTAGCCACCGATCAATTTTGACATTTACCTGGGCATTTGACCTCGGTCTTTAACTTGCGTTTGAACTCAAGTTATCTTCTTTCTCTACATCTCTACGTCGCTAAACCTTTTCCTTAACTCTGGTCTTATCATGAGACTCAGTGACTACCACATGATCCTCATTCATAATCGAATGGACAGTAGGAAGTCTCTTAATAAATAGAGAATATTCAATATCAATTGGAAACCCGATGACAAAGAAAAATCGTAAGCGCTAAACCGATTGGAATATTTGGGTTTGCTTATGAGACCCAACAACTAAGCACACAAATATGTGCCCACATAGACACATGTCACCCTGTCATTTGTCTACAACTTCCTCATCACCTTTGACACTGATGTCAGCTGTGACCTTTGACTTAACTCACCATTAATCATGGACAATCTGGAGACTCAGCGACTGATTAATCTCCAAGTTGTGAGACATTTTTCCTGAATGTAGTTTAATCTGGAGACTGGGTGACTGAAGGCATTCTTAACTCTCATTAAACCTTTACTCTCATCTGGAGACTTGGCGACTAAGAACTAGTCTCCAAGTCACATAATGATCTTGAATTTTCAACCTTCATCTGGAGATTCAGCAACTGTCATTCATCTCTCATCTAATTGCATCTGACAGTTGTTGCTGAGTCACTTTATCTTTTCTGCAAACCCTAATCTATCATGACACTTTGCAACAACATAGCACATGTCTCATCTTTCCTTATGTCTCGTAGTCGTTAGATCTTTAACTCAACTCAATGTGAATAGCATCCGGGCCCACCAGCTACACGTGGCACACTGTTGTAATGCCTTAAACATAACTTGACTGCAACTATCTCATAAAGGCATAAAAATGGTCATTAGGTTAACTAAACATGCTCGACATTTAAACTTGATCACCGATCACTGACTTAACCAGGAGCTAACCCTCCTTCTAACAATAGTGCAAATCTAGCGATCAAGTGACTGAGTAATCTCAAAGTTGGGAGATAATTTTCTAACCTTGGGTTACATCACGAGACTTCCCGACTACCTTGAAAATTTAAAATCAACTTTAACTTTGATCACTTCTGGAGATAATGCGACTGTGGGAACTCAGAGTTGCCCGAAAAATTTACTAACTTAGGTCTCATCTGGAGACAAACCAACTACCACAGGATCTTGATCTGAATAAATGGTTGTCACCAGATCTCCTGATCACATTTGGAATATGCTTTTCTTATGGAGATAACCTAACTCAATGAAATCGTTAAGTCTCATGATGATAAGGAATATTCTATTTTTACAAGGAGACTTTGCAGCTAAGTAAAAAATAAATTTATGCACATATCCTTAGGGATTTTAAGTTACTCCATAAAGTAACAGTAAAATAGAACCAGACCAAGATAAACTAGGGTTTACTTTGATTTCCCATGAAAACAGACCTAGAAACTTAGGGTTTTTACATTTTAATGGACTTCAAGGCTTAGAAAATATTACTTGTAGAGAAATTTGATGCTAATCGACAAGATTTCATCATTTTTTAGCAGAAAATTGACTGAAAACTCAAAATTTTCAAGGAGCTTTTCAAAACTAGAAAAGGTACCAACATCATCCTCCTTGGCTATTTTATTAAGTGTAGCCTATGAATCAGGAATCATAGGAGCAGTGATAGCTGCAGAGCCCGAAGTGCCACTTAAAAGAAGAAATAAACAAAAGGCAAGTCGGTCCCCACAGAGAAATAATCCAGGCCCAGATCCCAAAGATGTACACCAAAGGTTGAGGTGCTTTCTTCCTCCTCCTCCAAAAAAGAGGATCACCCAGCAAGTCCCCTAGAGATAGCACAGATAAATGTCGATGACTTCTTCTCGATGGGAAATCTTTGAGAATTACCAGGTATGGTTAATTGCACCATATAAGAGACAAAGGGATAAGAATTTGAAGTCCCCATACTTGACTCAACAAGGTTATAAGATGTGGAACCTCACAAAGAAGGTGAGCCCTAGCTTGATGAAGCCAAGAAGGAGGTGCCACAATAACCAAGGGACAACCTAGTCACAGAACAAGTACTTGCTGAAGAAAAATTTGAACCTTTGAGAGCAACCGTAACCTTTGATGCTGCCCTCTTAGAGTTGACCAATAATCAAAATTTTCTCACACCACCGGATACAGCTACTGACAAAGTTGCAACCATTTTTAAGTAGGTAGATCTCAGTGAGATGCCTCTCCCTCCTCCACCACCTAGTCCACCAGAAAAACACCATTCTGGAGGGTGATGAGGAGGGAGGTAAAGATCACACGGACAAGGACCCCATCTATAAAATAGACAATACACCAGGGGTGAACTTGAATTGAACCCCAGAGACACTTCAGGCTCAGGGATGATGATGACAGGTGAGCCAACTACCCTGCTGTAGTCGTTAGCAAAAGCCCAAAAAATGAAAGCCCCAACTACTATTATGGCCCCACATGATGGCTGAAATCCAACCTAAGAATCCTAAGAAGGCTTGTACCCTTCATAGCACTAGAAGTGCCCTAGATAAAAACATTGTGGTGATAGTCACCGCCCCTCCAGTAGGAAAAGAGGATTCTAAGGTAGCTGTCGAAGAATATGTGATTACGGAGGTATCTCTGGGTAAAAAAACTCAATGGGGGGAACTAGACCTCCTAAGTGAAGCGAGCTAGGCTATTCGGGCCCAATATGAGAAGTAGTCTCATAAGATCTAGGAGCTAAATGTAGCCAATGCCAAGCTTTTGGCACTCCTGGCAGAACATACTAATCTAAAGGAGTCCAGACCACCTACAATTGTTCCAGGAAATTACATCAACTAACCCTCTCAGCCCCAGGACATACACCGCCATTGATTTGATAATTGGTAAGTTTGATGAATTGGTCAAGGCTTAATTCTGACCTAGGGGAAATATTAATGGCGCTACAATGGTGGAACTTTCCCAAGTGTTGCTCAAATCCCATGATGAAGCCAAGGTGGCTACGAAGTTTAAAGATAAGGCTGATAGTGTCGGCCTCCATTTAGAGGGATCTGTAGATCATTGTGATTGTTTGAAGGATGTAAAGGAAGATGGCATCCTCCAGATTCTGGAGGCATACAAAAAGTTTTAAGGCCAGTAAGATATCCTAGACTCCGAGGATCCATCAATAAAATTATCAGCAGTTTTTATTATTTATTCTTTGAGGGTAAGCTCCAAGACCCCGGTCTCTAGGTTCCCAATTTTGTATTCTTTATAGCGATGACTGTTGAAAGCTCCCTCGAGCCAATCAATCACTATCCACAACATCTTTCTAGGCCCGTGGTTGTCCTTCTTGGCATGACTAGTCAATGTTAATCCATTGGTTCACTACAGATATCTCTCAAACCCCAAGGCGTTGTTCTGGAATTTACTCTCTGGTGTACCTCCACTTGTCCAAGTCACCGAAGTACAAAAGAACAGTAAAGAGGGTGTATGGCCTAGGTTACTTAGGGAAGATCCATCACCTCTATAAGTACAAGGACACTCTTTCCAATGGTGGTTTTCCCAAGGCTCTTTCCTTTCTTTCTTCTCTTCTCTTCTCGAATAATTGTAGTATATTACAGAATTCTGATAGTGCAGGTAGTACCAGCTGTAAATAATGTAATTTAATGTAAATATCTAGCGTAGGGTTAGTCTCTTAGGTAGTTATACCTTTCTATAAATATAAAGTCTGATGCCATTTTGAATGGTTAGCAAATTGATGATTTAGCTATCCACTAGTAATGCAGTCTTTCAATCTTTTAGCAATCTAATTTTCTCAACAGTTTAGAGTAGATTAATGCTCCCTTGGGGCCACTAGTTTAACTACCAGTGAAGCTAGATTTGAAGTTAATGAACAAATGAGGAACTCCATTCAGCTCTGAGCTCTATGCTATTTCTGATCCTGGAGTTACCAAAATACTTCTCATGTTGTATGCTTTCTTATGTCCTATGTTCCAGTTCTGTAATGATTCAATGAAATACTTTGATTTTTCTACTGATATATTTATGATTGAAGGTTGTATGTATATCTAGTATCTGTTGTTTATTTTGTCTGGAACTTTGTTTATGTTAAGAGAATATATGGCATGGATATAGTTAGAGATCTATACTAACCCCGTCCTATCTTTTTCTATTTATTTGTTGGATATTAAACTATGCTTGCAGGAAACCCATTATCCCCAAAGTCTTAAAGGTTAGTGAGCCAAAACCAGCTATCCCCTCAAAACAAACAGTCACTTGTCCAATTGAGATAAGCCCACACCATCGTGACCTAATAACCAGGTGCTTGGAGGCCCACGAGAGAAAGCTCTCTTGCGCACCTCTTCAGGAAAAGTTGGTCGATACTTCAGTATTCAGTGACAACTCATATATGGTTGGTGAGGCCAACACAAAGTCTCATCAATAGTCATCTTCATGGGTGAGGTAATCACTCTCTCTTTTCTCTCTTTCACTTTCATACTAGTAGGATTAGATCATGAAGCCATGTTATTTATAGTGTTGCTCTTGTCTCTCTTATGTAATCATTTATTCTTTTATGATAGATTACCAAATATGATATTAGTGTAGGAATCATTTCTTAGTAAGGTTTCCTTTGCTAGTTGATTTGACTTTGTTTGTGTACTAACCCCTCTTTTTTGTGTCTTTTAGATTTTTCTTTGTTTTCATGCCCTTATACATGTATGTTGAGTTAGAATCCTTGGCCTAGGGGCTCATGTCCTTGACTAAGTGATGTTCTACCTCATTGCAATGCATTGGAGTCTTTCTTCTAACTTTACCGCGAGTATCTTTGATTTCCATACTCCCGCTAAAGTGGGGGCTTAATGTATCATCTTAAAATAGAAGAAATTCCATGTTAAGACTGTTTAGCCCTCTTTAGGAGGTGTTTTGGGCCATTATCATGTTTTCCTCTTATTTCTACCCTTTTTCCATCTTTTGTGCCTATTTAGGACCCTAATTGGGCCTTTATGGGCACTATTTTCCTCACCTGGCATATTTTCCAGGGGTCTTAAACACCCTAGATCAAGGTCAACCTCAACCTTGACCTAAGTAAAGATAGACCTCGACCCTGACCTAGGTTAGGTTCGACCTTGACCATGACCCAAGTCTCCCTTTTCTATTGGAAAGTGTGCCAGATGCGGGGGAAACTCAAAAGTTTATTTTCCTTCTTCTGGGTCGGTTGTTTTGGGCTTTGAAGTGGCGACTCTTAAAATATTTTTAGTATAGGTCCACTTCTAAGACTATGAGCCTAATTGGAATTTAATTCTCCTACATCAGCTTCTCTAGAAGTTTGTGCCCTATACTTGTATATAAGGAAGCCTTCTCCTCTCATTTTTGATCATCCACAAAATCTACACATAAACATCTACGCATAATCTATCAAAGCGATCATCTACTTTCAAGCATCTATTGTTCTACATGCTTTAGTTTCCAAGTGTTCAAACAAATTTTTCAAGTCTTCTTCTCAAGCATTCAAGTTCTCCATTGAAGATCAAGGATTCAAACATTCAAATGTTTGAAGGGATTTGGTTCAAGCATTCAAGATTCATCATTCAAACCCTGGATCTATCCATCATGGTGGTGTGATCTTCCTTAAAGATCCTTTGTACATTCTAAAGATTCATTTATTCTTCCTTCAAGGTGGATTCCAAGCACATGATCATGGAGGTTTTGATTTGTATTTATTTTTTTTAATGTTGAATCTAAGCTTTCATAAAATCATTTCATCGTAATCTTGTAGATCTATTATTTTACTTCATAAATAAGAAATTAGACCTCCTTCCCCTCTTTATGCATAACCAGTTGATTCCTATTTGCATTGATCATCTCCTTTCAGTTAATCAATTGGGATCTCCTTGTCTTGCATTAGGAGGTAATACATATATACATACATATGATTTTTGGAGCCATCTTAAAGCTTAGCTATCCAGCAAAGCGTAGCTATACAAAAACTGTTACACTTTGCTAGATAGCTGAGTTTTAAGATGGCTCCAAAAATCAAATGTTTAAGAATAGGCCTAAACTAGTCCAGCTCCAAGTAGAAGAGAAAAACCAAAATCTCTGCGTCTATAGGAGATAAGAGGTAGAAAATTAACTTCAAGGAGCAAGCAACAATCAATCATTAAGCCTTAAAAAATAGGGCATGGCACAATACTGCACCATGGCTCATCAACGACCACCAAAATCCTTACAATAATCACCCAAGGAGAACTACAGCCTCTTAGATAACTAAGATCTCCCAAAGATATATAGAGAGACTGTTACTCCATATGATTTTGAATGTTGTCATTAGTATTTAGATTGCTAGTTAGTAACAAAGTCAAAGATAGACTAGTCTATAATGATCACCGAGTGTAATGATCACCAAGCGCAAAGCTAACCAAGTGTAGTGATCATTGAGCAAAAAACTTACCAAGCACCGGGCAGTATACATCGAGCACCGAGAGAGAGTATTTATTGAGCAAACTAAGAGTTACATAAAAGTATGTAATGGCACATTAATCTAGGTAACAACTTTTTGATAAGCTAGAAAGAAGTTTACAATGATTGAGAAGAACATTAATTACGAATGAAATCATTAATTTCTTATGTCTTATATGTATTAGACGGTCAAGGCAAATTTTGTACACCGTTGATCTTCAATTTTCTAAGATATTATAAAACCCTAATTAGGTCAAGAGGTTTAATATATTTAAGGATAAGATGTCATTTTCACAAGTATGATGATCAAGTAGCTGCCACACTAAGGACATAAAAAGGTCAGGAAAGGGTTTTAGAAAAAGGACTTCATTGAAGCATTCATTTTTCAGAACAAAGACAAGGCTACCGAGCAGTATAGAAGGTATTATCAGGTACAATAAGTTAATAATTTTATTGTAATTAAAGGATCTTTTATACACAATATTCAAATTGTATTTGATCAGATCACAATTTTGTTACTCTCTAACAATTCTATCAAACCCTAAATCTCCTAACATAGTAGACTTAACCATCTTTGCCTAAATCTCTTAATAGAGAACACACATACATTGTGGCATAAAATCATCACATGAGTTAGATTTAATTGATCTTATTGTTACTCCTAATAGGGTAAGGTCAGAAAAATTGATCAATCTTTGTAAGCTCTAACTGGATACTTTATTACAGTAGTAGTGAAGCTTTGTGGGTCTCATCCCCACAATAGTTTTTACCTTCTAACATGGGTTTTATGTGATATCAAAATACATGTATTATGTGTACTTAAGTTTCATGAATGTTTTATTATTTTAATTACATGCATTTACATTTCAACAATGACATTACATGTATGGTGAAAGCAATCTACATAGTCGATTACTATAGTTTATTATTACAAAGATTTTTTTGAAAAGTTTCTAAGGGTACTAATTCACCCCCCCCCCCTTTGAGTCCACAACTTTATATTATTCCAACAATCAGTGTCAGAGATAATTCTCTTATTTTTGAAGTTTAATCACTGAAGAGAAGAGATCTTACAATGGAAAGGTATACACTTGAAAAGACTATTGAGATTCAGAAGTTACAGTTGCAAATATACATCAAACAATTAAAAGAAGCCAAGGAGAAACTAAAGGAGATGTTGGTTATGAGAAGACATATGGCATCTCACTTTCATGAGAGTGATTATCATGAAGAAGAGATTCATGACCCATTTGAACATCTGGATGTGAATGTGGTAGAAAATATAATGCATCTGAAGGAATCATATCAAAACTATCTAAAAGAAATCAACAACTTACTAAACAAGTAAAAGCATTGCAGATCGGTCAAGATACACAAATCGTCAGAATGGTTGAAGTCTTGAACGATGCTAAGAAAGATGAACGAGATAAAAATATGGTTGTTGATGAAAAAATAAAAATGACTGAAAAGTTACAAGAGAAAGAATCTAAAATAATGAGACTTACCGAATATTACTTTGAGATCACCAATCAAATGGTTTCTATAAGTCATGAAGCCAATCGAGTGAATATTTATCTTGCTAGAAAACTAGAAGATATTGGTGAATTGAATGAAGAGAATGAAAAACTGAGAAATGAAGTGAAGATTCTGCAACAACATAATGAGGTGATTAAGATATCTGAAGATAGTACCAAGAGGATGGATGAATTTCTATACAATAAAAGGAGACTTAACAATAGTACCAGTTTAGGGTACACCGAGCAAGGAGAATCATCAAATCTAGATAAACAAAGAAATGTCTACATGAATCCAAAAAAGCCCTCATGCCATAATTATGGAAAACTAGGCCACACATCAAATTTTTGCAGAAGCAAAGAAAAAGTTATTTCTAGACTATTTCCTAAATTCAATGGTAATTGCTATGACTATAAAAAGAATGGACATCAAGCACATGAATAAAGATCTATGCTAAAAAAACCCTACATGGAAAAACATTATCACACTTGCCACATGCATGGTCACACATCACAAGCATGCAAGACAAAGATGAAGAATTTCTTGAAACCAAAAGGACAAGAAAAGGCATATCAACCGAGAAGACAAGGTAATGCATATGCCTAGGATTATAACACTTGGTCTAGTTGTACAACATTTGGTAGGTATGGACATATTGCAGCTAACTATATGAGATGATGGAAAACTAAATCTAGAAATTGTTCAAACTCTAGAATGGCATGCACACATTGTCACAAGGTTGGTCACTTAAGTAAAGATTGAAGAAACTGAGTAACAAATGCAAGTACTTATGGAAATGGAGACACGATCAAGAAAATCATGAGAAAAATGAATCTAATGTGGAGGAGAGCATCAACTGAATATGCTGGGCCAAGCACAATAGTCAGTGAGATCTCATCTAATGGATTAGGTGATTCCACCACCTCCACCTAAGCAATAAAAGATGGTATGAAACTATGTTTTGCAAATTTATATCTTACATTAGTTCCTTATATTCATTGTACAAAATTCCAAATTAACATGAATTGAGATGCACTCTGGTATTATATTTTTTGGATAACTTTGAGCTAGTTGAGTCAGTTAATTTGTACTGAGTAAGAGTTCCACTCGATGAACATGTGAGAGACAACTAAGTTGCTGAGTCAATGAAGCATATGTTGTACTCACTAAGGAGGTATCTTTAGTGTCAACCAAGTGATTTTTTATCAACTAAGTGATTGGTGAGGAGCATTTATTGTGAAAACTAAAACATTTTCTATATAAATTTGAGGGAAGTGAACTCATTTGTTCACACATCAATCAAAGAGTAGAGAAAATAGATTAAGAGAAAATTCACAGCGGAGCATTTCAAAGTATTTCATAGAGATCCAAAGCATATCCAGAACAGTTGAAGGTTATATCAAGTAAGTATTTGCACTTAACAAATTGTCTGTGATTTTTGTTGGAAGCCCTAATTTGAAAAACTCAATGGCATCTTCTTTGCGAACCATGAAAGGAAAGAAGGAAAAGAGAAAGAAGGTGATTCTAATCAAGAATTTGAAATGCACAAAACCCATCTACAAATTTCATCTAGAGGTTTTTGCATAACCTGAAGACAAAGGTGTGTTCTCTGCGATACCACCTAGGGTTCTATTGGTTCACAATGTAAGAGCATACATACATTGCAAGATCAATGAAAAAGGGGATTTTGAGCTGATATAGACATATCAAGAGCTTAGCTCTTATAGGAAACTAAAGGATGATCACAAGCATCTGAAAGTCAAAGGGTTAACTAATGCCCTAAATTTTGCAAAGGAATTCAAGATAGAGTAGATAAGCATTGTACTGAGATGATCACATGATGGTAAACTATGGCTCGATTAACCAAAGAAGATCAGTAAATATTTTATACATGTAGTAACTGAATATCTGACAACCGACAAAACAAAATCCCTAAGGCACCCATCCAGATCATAAATTGAGAAGCTAACATGAGTCAAGTGGGATGGTAGAGGTCTAAGGATCAACACCATTAGCGATCTTGAATTAAGATTTGGTGCATATTTTATTGCATATAAAATATTTCAATCCAAAAGACCTAACAACATCACATGTGGAGGAGTCGACATTGTGCATAAAAATGTGAAGAAGGGTTTGCAACTCAACCTAGCCGAGCTATTGTAAACACAAATGGAGAAAAACCTGAGGATAATCAAATTAGAAAGATAGAAAACATATATGTTTGGTTCTCTACTGATGTGTACATTTTCTATCTGCTAAAATTCTTTCCTTCCATCAGTAATGTCACTTGGAAGACAAAATGACCAATCACTGTGTAAGTTGGTGAACTCATTAAGAGTCTAGGAGAAAATTTTAAACCGGTTATGAATGATTTTTTTTTGAAGTTCAAAGAGAAAATGGAGAAAAGAACAAGAATACCAATCTAGCTGGTAGAGAAGTATAAAGAAGATGTATTTTTTGTGGTAGACGTTGACACACCTCTCATTAAAGTAGTGCAAACTAGGACAACATGGCTTCCTCCTATGGATTATGAAATTGACATAGATTTAGCTTCTGAGGCTATAGAGAAATTACTCAATGAACCTGTTGAAAAATTTTCCATGAGGTTTGCAATGTATGATGAAGATAAAACAAGAATAACGATTGGAATTTAAGTAGAGAAAATGGGAAGAAAGAAGATAAAAATTGTCAAGACATTGAAAAGGAAATTTTCTATCACTGATGAAGAACTTGACATATCAGTTCATGACATCAAGGAGAAGAATACAATTAGTGAAGGAGAAGGTCAAGATGCCGAATCCACTGAATAAGATAAATCTGCACATGAAATATAAGAAGAGACACCTAAGGCCAAGAAGGGCAAAGGCACAATAGCTTAGATTCCACAAAGGACACAAATAAGATCGATGACAACACATTCACCACCTTTGAAGAAAGGAGTTGCTAAAATTACTATACCCTCACCAAAATATACTTATCAGATGAGGAAGTCTAAGGCTACCACCGAGACCCCAACACCGAGAAAAAGAAGGAAAAGGTATGTGAGAAATAAAGATGACAAGGATGAATATGATGATAACATTTATCAATTCAAGGTTTTTAATAATAAGGTACCACAAACTATTGATGAAGTAGCAGAAGCAATAATGTCAACCGGAAGGTTAGGACATCCAAAGCTACACACTCATGCAAAATTGACCACCAAGAATCAGGACAAATTGGAAGAAGCTATGATTGGTATGATGATTACTTTTAAAAAATTTCATCTAGAATTTGCTACGTACATACCGCAAGAACTATATGAGAAATTATCAGCTAGATGGACTTATGCATTAACAACAAAGAAATATATGAGAGAGGGAACACCTACTGTACTGAAGACTGAATAGATAGTTGAAGAGATTGATGACACAATGAAAAAGTATGGAAAATAATTTCCAAAGAAATCTAGAGCATTCAATCTACTTCAAGGAAAATTGAAAGAATTTGATGAAGAGAGTGCTATGATTTGGAAAAATCTACTGATTCCAAAAGAGAAAATAGAGGACATTGCATCCACAGTTGATATCAGGGAACATCGACCGAGTACCGAGACAACCAATATTGAAGATGCAACTATTGAAAATATCTTGGATGGTATTCCTCAGATTTTGACTAATCTTGGACATGCAAACATCATAATAGATTTTATAATAGAAGGTGACCTGGATGACAAAGCAAAGGAAGATGAATTAATAACCAGAGCTACTAAGACCCTAGGGCCCTATTTTCTTGTGGGAATTGAACCAGAATTGGCGGTGACACTTCCTGATTTCCATGAAATCTGTCATTTGGAACCCCAATATGCAATTCAGGTTATGCAGGTGAAAACCAGGTTTAGGCCCTAAAATGGGTAGCACCATCTTCCCACTGGAGAGGTGGAATTTGAAAAGAAAACTTGGTTTTACAAAATATAGAAGCAAATTAAAATTTTCATCGGGTCCGTGAACTTCCTTGCCGCATACAACGTGAATCCAATGACTTTCTCAGTGGAAATAGTGAATTTGAATTTCAACTGTAGCAAATTAACTAATACTGTGAATATGCATACCTATGTAGAGTCCACTTCCACATATTCTGTATCATATTTTAAGGTTGAGTTCTTGAGAAAGTCAGTTTGTGTAAGTAGTCGATGGTATACAAAGGATTTTTGACTATCTTCTTCAAAAAATACTATCATCCGCCATCGATGATAATGAAACTCTTTAGAATCATTGCCTAGTTGTACCAAAGATGCATTTTGCAAGCAGGCTTTTGCTCCCCCACCGATCACTGCATACTTAACACCTCTCACTACTCGGTACTCAAAGTCATTAGATGGCTTCACGTTCTCCACCCCTAACAAGGCCAGCCAATGGTATATTGATTTCCTCAGCCTAAAAGAAAGATGGTCACAAACGGCATGCACAACCCAGTAAAAGAGGCGATTCACCATTTTGTAGACGTAGACTCTTAATGGTGTGCTGAACTCCATCACTGTTGATCTGAAGCTTAACAAAGATGGAATAAGCCAGTATATTTCTTTCTTTGTTTGCAAAAATAGTCCTAATAAATTTAGACCTTTCAATCCAACATTCTAAGGGCCCCGCATTGAAACATTTTGGCAAAGAAAAAAACAAGATGGTCATATTAATATGGGTATCCTCACAAAATTCTGATCAATCAATCCCATAAATAGAAAGACTTCGAAATTCAAACTGTAAAGATGGGCCACTGATAAAGAATATTAGCTATTTTGAAGGAATTAGGTTCTTGTTTACATCTCCAACTGTATTTTTTTATTATTTATGTATATTCTATAACTTGCTCTCCAACATTTTGAAGCTTTGGTATGAATTATGATCATCCCAATTTGAAAAATGACAACCAAACACAAAATATGGATTGTCTCAGCCATCTTCCGGGTCAACCAAACAGTCCAAACTATCTTCTGAATACACAAAACCGGAATTCAAAAACCTGATTTTGAGATAATCAGGTTTTGACTCAAATTCCAATTCTGCAAACAAACGGGGCCTAGAAGAAAAATATGAAACCAAGGTTTCCCGAGCAATGGTACCATGTAATATGCCTATACTAGTCCAAGCAATTGATACTATGAATGAAGAACAGTCAAAGACACCCAAGAAAGTAATAGATACACATGAAGACAAGGGTGATGGAACTGGTAAAGAGACTGAGCGTAGTGGAGCTATGACACAAGGTGATGCACCCAAAGAAACCACTGATGCAACAAATAAGGGTGAAGGTAATACATAGACAATGGTAGACACTTCTACCATGGACACCAGGTTAGTTATCGTACCACCCACACAAGTCATCACATCTATCGAGCCACCAAATCCAGATACCAAGACAAGGCTCAATTATTACTAACACTATCTCCTACCTCAACTGTACAAGGGAAGAAGAAGAAAAAGAAGAAAGGGAGAAAGGATCCAGTCACACTCAATGCAATAATTGACATCCCCTAATGTGACCTGAGGACACTTGATCCTAAAACACTAAGAAAATATGGTGAACTATGCATCCAAAAAGTATCTCAAGACAAGTTGA
This sequence comes from Thuja plicata, assembly GCA_018584345.1. Lineage (NCBI taxonomy): Eukaryota > Viridiplantae > Streptophyta > Pinopsida > Cupressales > Cupressaceae > Thuja > Thuja plicata. Next base: position 78,262 of record MU225018.1, on the reverse strand, counting down.
GGTTAGAACACAAGAATTCATAGGTGTGAGAAGAAGCTAAGGAGATCTTACTGCAAGTTGTTTCTGATGTGAACATAAATGAATCCACCCCAATCATTAATCAACTTTCACTTCTCATCGAGGAAATAAATGGTCCTGATATTAATGCTGAGAAGAATTTAGAAGCAATAGTGAAAAAGAAGATTTAGTACAATCTTACTAAAGAGATTATCCAAGTAGTGGTATTTAATAAGGTAACACTCTCAGAATTTGTAAGAACATTAGAAACTATTATTACTCAAGCACTTACAATTCTACAGATTTTATGCGTACTAGATCAATTCACTACCGAGCTTAGTAAAAACATAAAGAAATTATATGATGATCTAAAAGATAGTGGAAATCATCTTATAATCGAGAAACATGTATTTAAAATGATTTACTCTAAGGTTATTCATACACAATAGTTGAGGCTTGAATTGAAGAAGGAAGAGAAGTGGATAATATATCAGGTAACTGAGACTCAGGCCTTGTTACTACCACATTTAGCAATGATATAGAAACATGTGACAATGGTAAAGACTTTGATTACCACCCTAGAACTATTAGTTACAGAGAGCATTTATGACATGCATGCTCAATTGAACTTGGAATAGTTGACCCTCAAGCACTCAAAAGAGGAATGGGAGAAAGTCATGGAAAATCTTTTGAGTACCCATACCAACATTTTTGACAAGTTGTGACTTATTTGTTTTTATCATTAATTTCAAAAAATAGGGAAAATAGATGTATACTATCTATGCATACGGAGAGCATGTACAAAGGGGGAGTCACTGTATATACTACATATATAAGTTTTTGATACTAATGTCAAAGGGGGATAATTTTACTCCATATGAGTTTGAAGGTTGTCATTAGTATTCAAATTTCCAGTTGATAACACAGTCAAAGACAGACTAGTTGGTAATGATCACTGAGGGTAATGATTACTGGGCACAGAGTTAACTGAGTGCTGTGATCACCGAGAAATAGACTTACCAAGCACTGGTCAGTCTACACCAAGCACTGAGAGATACTATTTGTTGAGTAAACTAGTGGTTACATAGAATTTTCTAATGACACATCAATCTAGTTAAAAACATTTTTCTGATCTAGAAGTGGTTTACAATCATCAAGGATAACATTAATTACAAATACAATCATTAATTGCTTATGTCTAATATGTATTAGATGATCAAGGTAAAAATTTTACACCATTGATCTTAGGTTTTCTAAAGTATTGTAAATCCCTAATTAGGTCAAGATATTTCATATATGTAAGGATAAGATGTCATTTTCTCAAGTATGATGATCAATTTATGATCAAGTATTCATCGCACTAAGGACATCAGAAGATCAGGCAAGGGTTTTAGAACAAGGAATTAATTAAAGCATTCAATTTTTAGATCGTAGACAAGGCTATCATGCAGTATAGAAGGTATTATTAGTCACATCAAGGTGATACATTTATTGTACTTAAAGGATCTATTATACACAATATTCAGATTGTAGTTGTTTAGATCACAATTTTTTTACTTTCTAACAATTGTAACAAACCCTAAATCTCCTAATAGAGTAGACTTAACCGTATTTTCCTAAATCCCTTAACAGAGTGCACACATACATTGTGTTTCAAAATCCTCATGTGAGGTAGATATAATTGATCTTATTACTACTCCTAACAGGGTAAGGTCACCAAAAGTGATTAATCTTTTTAAGGTCTAACATGCTACTTTATTACTGTAGTAGTTAAGATTTGTGGGTCTCATCCCCACCACAATTTTTTTCCTTCTAATAGGGGTTTTTTGTGATACCAAAATACATGTGTTATGTTTACTTAAGTTTCATTAATGTTTTATTTTTTTGGTTACATGCATTTACATTTTAGCAATGAAATTTCATGTATGGTGAAAGCAATCTACATAGTCGGTTATTACAGTTTATGATTACAAAGATTTGTTTGAAATTTTTTTAATGGTACTGATTCACCACTCCCCTCTCAGTACACACCTTTCTATTATTCCAACAGAGATAGCCAAGCCCCAAAAAATGCAACATCCACAACGTTTGAAAACCTTAAGTTGTCACGATGAAAACACCTCCAAATTAGTGTTCCATAACAAGGAACCCACTTCAATAAAATCTCATCCCAGAGGCATCACAAGAAAGATGCTAGAAGGGCTCAGAATCCTCCACAAATAATGAAACCAAAGAACATAAACTTTACTCATCTATCACTCATAAAATTAATCTCTCCCTCTATGAGAGGACAACCACCATTCTCTTTCCATCAAAAATACCCCCCAAAATCCAATCAGATGGCACAGGTTCCACAACTGTAAGCTTGTTATCATTAAAAACCACCATAGACAATCAAAAGTCAAAGAATTCCTTTTCTCTCCCTCTCCCGCCATATATCTTCCCTTAAAAAGTATGGAAGGTAATTTTTCCCTCCTAGGATGTGCACACCAGCGATGCTAGGAACACTAGACCAAGACGGGAAGAAGACATCCCAACACTAGCCCATGTGAAAGACAAAAACCAACATAGATGACCCCCTCCGTAACACCTAGAACACCAAGAAAATTATCTCTCAAGAGAAGGTCATTCTCGCCATTTCCTTCATCAGAGTCTTCTTCGTCCCCATCGCTTCCACAAACCCTAGCTCCCACTCTTCTCATGCTCCTACCTTTCACTAGGATCCCTAAGAACTTGTAGTGTGACTCTATGGAAGGTGTTAATAAAACACAAATGTTTGGCACTTGAACCAACAAGTGACTAGTAACCAAAAGGTGCAAAGTTCATGGGTGAAGTTGTATCCCAACAACAATATGGTGTTTCAGAGGTTCAATCTCTAAAACTTGAAGATTCAAGATGGTGAAGTATCAAGGAAAGAAGTGAAGAAGAATATTTGAATTGATTTTTGTGATCAAGGGGGAGTGTTGGAGATAATTTTAACTACCCTACCTAGTCTATCATATATCTTGCATCCTCCAGTTGTAGAAAAATCTCTAAGCATTCAGGACAAGAATTAAAGAGAAATCTTCCTTGGATTTTTTAGCATACTCTCCAGTCTATTCATTATCAAATAAGAAATCTCACGCATTTTGTGGACAGTGTGAAAATACTATTTTATGTCATCTTCTCCTCAATAGTAGTTGTTTAGTTTAGTTATATATTTCATTACTTTGTCTTTTCATATTTACTCTGTTATGAAGTTCAACTCTATAGAGGTATCTAAAGCTATGAGTTTGTATGTGAGTTGTTTGCAAAATCTTATAATGGTGTTTATGTGAAAGATCTATAAGATATATGTTTGAATCTGCTAAGTTTTATTCTAATAGTGTCTATTGTATGAATCATAGCTCAAACTGATGTAATTTGTCTTTTTGATTAATATAAAACTTTATTTTATTTTGTTTCTACTCCTTTATTCGGTACAACATGGAATTGATTACCCTAGTAGAGGGAGGCCAGGAACTACATATTTCAAAGGAAACTTCCTTTCTATAAAGATAAGTTGCATGAATGGAACACACAAGTTTCAAAAAAATATTGAGAAAGAAACGATTGAGGCATAAATATAGTAAATATTGTTCCCTCAAGTTCTACCATATTATATAATTATAACCAATATCTATATTCCAAGTTTGAACATTTCACAGGAATAGAAAGAAGACAGGAGATAATTACAAAATCCCAAATTTCCCATTACAAAATACTAACTATAATCACATTGAAAATTTATCAATAAACCCACAATTCTAAATGTTCTTACTTAAAATCAAAACTACATTCTAATTAAGAAATGAGACAATGATCACATGAAGGTCATGACACTAAGTATAATTTTCTAAAGCTATTCACTAAACACTTGTTAATGCCAAAATCCTAACATGAAGAAAATTCAACTAACTCTAAAACATTTCAATTATAGTTTGGAATAATCTATAATTTATATATACATTATGAGGTGGATTCGTTATCAAATTTTTAGCACTAGGATTTGAGAGTTTAGATATATAAGTTATTTTGTATCAAGGATTTTTGCAAGACAACATTTTTTATTGTCAATTCAACTTTTACATGCTTAGGTTATATCCTATGGGATGACAATGAGAACAAATATTTTTTGAGTCAAATATACACACATCTAATGCCCATGGTTAAGAGGGTAGACATAATAAGGTGAAATAATATAATAAAAACTTAAGTATGTATAATAATTGCAGAAAATAGAGAAGTATTTTACTTATGTAAGCATATGTAATCTATAGTATCAATTATGTAAATTTTAGGTGTATAAATGAAATAATTTTCATGTTTATTAGAATCCTAAAAACACGTGTTATTATAACACACAAATATATTAAGAGGGGGAGTGAATCATTATATCATCAAATCTTAATTTATATCAATTCACAACCAACAATATATATATTAATTGTTAGGAGTATTAGAATAATTAACAATTGCAAATAATAAATGAATCCATATGAAGCAATATAGAAACAAATATTTTCTAGAAATATTAGAGGATAAAATCATAATGGAAAATTTTCTTGAATCTACTCCAAAAATCAAACCTTATACTAAATATGAATATTACAATCAATGATGAGAATGCCAACCGTTAAAAGACTCCAAATCTCTCAAGAGTATATTATTTATTCGAGCCAACCCCATAAGAAAAAAAATTTGCTAATATAAATAACTACTAAAAATACAGATGCACCAACCTCACAACTATATATACTAGATAACATACATACCAATATCTGACACAAAATTAGAAATATATCATTATAGACCCTTGTAATTCTACTTTTCCATTTTATTAATCTATAATCTAGACACCACCTTCACATCAAATGTTAAGCATGATCTAGGCTACATGAACACAATATAAATCTACTCTATCACTAGTAACCTATGTTATACATACATACATACTCACAATACATACATCTATCATAAAGGAATGATATTCTACATATATATGCTTCTAAAATTATTATACTAGCTTGGATCTACTTATATTGGTGCAACAATTATTGTCTATGCACTTGCATCAAATTTGACACACTGCTTTAAAGTGAGCTCAAGAAAGTTGAAATTTGAATTAGGAATTACCTATTGAGAAATTTTTAACATTGACAGTTAATCTCTCCTCTTTGAAATATAATGGATGAGTACAACATGATATCATAAATGAACTAATTTGGTTTCTCATCTATGCTCACCATAGATACATGGCTTAATCAGGTAGTATCACAATGTTACAACAATCTTCTCTCTAAAAATGCACTAGTAATTGATCCTCTAACACTCATATGATGTGTCATCTTTACAAATTTTTAACAATTAATATGGGTTCCAAATGATCTTTGCGCATGGTTAGGAGTCATCATATCAACAAGGAGAATCCATATATTTTCTAATTCAATAACTTCTCAAAAAAAGGTTAAGGGTCTAACATGGCTCATACAAATGTGTCAACACCATTTGATCCTTTTGATATGATCTATGCAAGATACTGATTTTCTAACTTATGAAATGACAAAGTATTTTTGTTGTAGTAATGTTGACATCTCGCTCTATGACAAAGAACTCATAATCAATAAAAATCATAGCATTAGATTTATATTATGCATGTATGGAAGGTAATAAAGGTTTACTATAATTATATTTAAACTCTCTTGAATAGAATATTAACTAGAGTTAGATATAAAGATGATAAATAGATATAAACACATAATAATTGTGAGAGGTATATTGGCAGAGTAGATACATTTATAAAAATAAGGGCCCGTTTGGTTGGCGGAATTTGTGCATGCTAGAATTGCCAATTCTAGAATTGAATCCATTCTAGGTTTGTGCTATTCTCAAAAATGAACTCTAGAATATGGCTGTCCTGTTTGGTTCACCTGGAAGATGACTGAGAAGATGCAAATTCTGTGTTTGGTTCCACACAACTAGAATTGGAATTGGAATTTTGTTTTTGTACACATACACATATATACACACACATATACACACACACATATATACACACATGTGTATACACACACATGTGTATATATACACACATATACGCACATGAGTGTGTATATATACATGCACACACATGTGTGTGTATATACACACATGTATATATACACATGTACACACACACATATATATACACACATACATGTATGTATATACACATGTATACACATACATACATGTGTATATATACACATGTATACACATATACACATATGTGTATATATATACACATATACACACATTTATGTATATATATACACATATACACATATATACACATACACATATACACACATGTGCATATAGATATGAGTATGTATATACACATGTATATATACATACATGTATATATACTATATATATACATGTATG